>OX451216.1:61380293-61501293 GCA_949628195.1 Phasia obesa
CCTTGAAGATGAAGTTTTTTTTATTTTATATGTTAACAATTTTTGTTATTTATGACAAGAGCTACAACTTTGGTAATCGTAATTTTAACCCAGCTGCCTAAAATTATTGAGAACCGGAGGGGGCCGCAAAAACGACGTATAAAGTTAGTGCCCTACAGACATCATAAATAAGTCTAGCTCAGCCTTGGTAAAATAAATGGTCTATAATATTTTCATAAGAAAATATATTAGTTACAGAAACGAACCAATGTTCTAATTAATTAAATCCCATTTTTTTTTTTGTTAAATATATTTATCAAAGTAGCTATTCCCGGTGCGCTTCGCCACACCCATCCACAAAAAAATACAATAAACACTTGGAAGAAAAGTATGGCGAAAACGCTCGATTTTCTCACGACAAAACGGTTTTAGTTGATGTGCAAGGTACGACGCTCACTATTCCCATCCAATCCGATACCACTCCCACTATCCTAACCCGGTCTGTATTTTCCTAGATTATTCATATTAGTATGAGGGTTGATTGTGCAAATTTTCAAGACTCTACATATTGTAGTTCTCTAGGCACACGCTAATGGTTTTTACTTTGTATCGGAGGCACCACGCCCACCGCCCTAATTCAGTCTGTTTTTTGCTAGACTGTGCACATTACTATAAGGGTTACTTGTGCAAAATTTGAAGACTCTACCCGTTGCAGATCTATAGGTAGACGATGATAATTGTTCACTTTGTATGGGAGGTACCAGGCGTACTATTTCAATCTAGACTGTGTTTCGCTAAACTATGTATATTAATACATAGTTTAGTTTATTATAGTTCTCTAGCTACTTAAACAGTGGTCGTGGTCAATTTTTCTTTCTGTAAAAACCTTTGGGTATGATGAGGATTGAAAAAAGATTGCCAAATCGGTGCAGCTGTTCTTAAGTGTTGCGATTACCAACGAACGAGATTAGTTTTTATTTAAATAGATTATCGTCTAAGCAAGTACTTAATTTCAGAATGCTTGTGTTTTGTGTTAAGAATATTTATAGTATTATTAAAAGAATTGTAAATATATACATAACATTATTATAAATATTTATTTTCAGTCCCATAGTGCTAAATATTTATGTGCATTATTGCTTTGTTTAAAAAATGTTTTTCTCCAACTGCTTTAGATACATAAATTTGCATACATTTGATAAATATGTTTTATTAATAGAGGACTTTGGCTTTGTTCGACGACGATGACGGAAACAATATGGCAATAGGATGTAGCAGACATTTATACAAAACACTGTTTTTCAAATTACTTGTCTACCAGCACTAATATATGAACTGATGTAACAGGTTAACATATTGCAGTTAAGATTGCACTTTCGTGTAAGAATAACGATTTAATTAAAAAATTTAATTTATTTTCATAAATATGTAAATATATCACACGTGGTATATTGCAAATATAATGGGAATTGTGATTTTTATAGAAAAAGTAAAATCTTTATTCGTAATTTTTGTACGATACCAACTGCGATTTAAAATTTTCTTGTTTCATCAATTCTGCGACTAAAGTGTGTGAAATAGTTTGAGCCAACGTCATGGTTAAGTACCTTGTGTTTGGTTTTAATTTTATAATTTTGGTTTTATAATTTACTAAATTTCAATACAAAAAATACCAAATTAGGAGAGAACGCGGCTTATTCATATTCAACTATAACTTTGTTAAGTTTTCGCTATACATATACACTCACACAAAAAACATGGCTCTGCTATGGCCACAACAAGCATTTTGTGTTTACTGTAACATTATATAGTTGCTAATAATTTGATAAATAAATCAGAGATTGTAATGATTATGAGTTTTGTTTTAAAAATTTGGTTTTAATGATTATTTCTTGATTTTTATTTTCTACTCAAAGAATAAAAATTATTCTCTGAGCTTTATTTAATGCTTAGAACATAACGATTATGTATTAAGTTTTATTTTCTGCTTTGGGAATAAAATTATTCTCCGAGTTTTATTTTCTGCTCAGAGAATAAAAATTATTGTCTGAGTTTTATTCTTTGCTCGTCATTTAATGATTGATGTTTAACTTTTATTTTCTGATTGAAGAATAAAAATTACTTTCTGAGTTTTATATTTCACTTAGAAAATAAGGATTATTTTCCAAGTTTTATATTTCGCTTAGAAAATAAAAATTATTTCTTGAGTTTTATTTTTTACTTAAAAATAAAAATTATTTCTTTCTTTTGTTAATTTGGACATATGTAAGTATATAAATAGTACTTTTTGGAACTTTTTTACTGAAACACATATCTCACTATAACCCTATCTCAAATAACGATACTAATATTATTTCTATGTGTTTCAGTAAAAAAGTTCCAAAAAAGTACCAAAGTACACGTTTTATCCCCCAAATGAAGAAAAAGTACCAAACACTAGTTTGATACTTTTACTATATCAAAAGAATGCCAACTAAACTAATTTCTATGTTTTTTAGTTAAAAAGTTTCAAAAAGTACTATTTATATTCTTACATATGTCCAAATTAACAAAAGCATTAATTTTTATTTTTAAGTAAAATTTAAAACTCAAGAAATAGTTTTTATTTTCTAAGCGAAATATAAAACTTGGAAAATAATCCTTATTTTCTAAGTGAAATATAAAACTCAGAAAGTAATTTTTATTCTTCAATCAGAAAATAAAACTTAAACATCAATCATTAAATGACGAGCAAAGAATAAAACTCAGACAATAATTTTTATTCTCTGAGCAGAAAATAAAACTCGGAGAATAATTTTTATTTTCCAAGCGAAAAATAAAACTCAACAAGTAATCATTGATGTCTCAGGAAAAAATAGAACTCGAAAAATAATTTTTATTTTTGATTTTTTTCAATAAAACTTAAAAAATAAAAATCATTGGCGGAACGGACAGTCCCCTTAAAGACGATTGCAATGGTGTACTCCTTGTACATGTAGCATATCCCTAACATAGTGATTTTAAAATGTGATGGATAATCATTATTTGCGATCCCTGAAATAAATGGTTACCACACCCAAAAAAAACAAAAGATTGTTTTGAGCTATATAACAACCAAAGCTTTATTAGTAAAATCTAAAATAATAAGGAACCTTTAAGCATAGTACATTATTAGTAAACATAATTCTTGCAAAAAAACCGACTTCAAAACAGATAGAAGGGCACCAATTCTAAACTAAAAATGTAAGAATTAGATTTAAACCAAATAAAAGATGCGCCAAAATTAGAGGGAAAAAAGTAAAGACTATGAGAATGTCAAGGCTCAAGTTAAGCTATTTTCACCAGCATCGGACGTTTATGGGGACACCATTCCATCCTCTGTATATAACGGTTTCAAAGATAGGTTCACATAGATCAAATTACATCACTTATTGGGACACCCATTAATTAAAATTTTAAATTAAAGACCTGTTGTTATAGAGGACTTTGCCACAACGATTCTTTGTAAATTTCAACTATCTTTCTAAAAAGGTTCAAAAGTTTAGCCATATAAATATCAAATTACATGAACTATTGGGACACCCTTTACATTACAATTTCAAATATTTATACTTGCTATTATACCAGAGAAAGTAGTGGACATTCTACCTAATTTTCAAGTGTTTACCTATAACGTTCAAAAGATAGGGCCATATAGATCAAATTACATAATTTATGGGGACACCCTTTAATTTCTAAATTCTAATTGTATACTTGCTATACTAAACTTTGCAATACAGGTTCCTTGTAAATTTCAGCTGTCTGTCTATATCAGTTCAAAAGTTTGGCCACATACATAGAACTACATTAACTATTGGGACACCCTTTTAATTCCAAATTCAAATTATATACTTTTTTTTATAGCGAACTTATCAATACAGGTTCTTTGTAAATTTCAGCTGTATGTGTGCAACTGTTCAAAAGAATATACATCAAATTAAATGAACTATTGGAGCACCCTTTATTTTAAAATTTTTAATATTTATACATTTTATTTTAACGGTCATAGTAATCGACATTCTGTCAAATTTTCAAGGTTTTGTCTACAACGGTTCAAAAGATAGGCCAAATAGTTCAAATTATGCACCTATGGGGACACCCTTTAAATTTTAAATTTATTTTTTATTAATATCTTATGATTTGAACAAATGTTTTTCAGCTGTTAAGTACTAATTGAGTAAGATTAATTGAGCATGTGTGAACACTAAATTAAATTGCGCTATTAAGAAAACATGTCTGATCATGGTATTAATTCAATCACAATTGTTCAATTCACAAGACCTTGTTATCATGTTATAGGGTTTATTGTCAACTTATTCTACAATAGTTTATGTTTGTTGTTGGTAACTTGCTTTGAAAAATTTGTTATAAAAATATAATTTCATTTTATATATTTTGAAAATATTGTATCGAGACCATACCTGGGACTAAGTTTTTTATTTGAATAAATTATGAAAATCTTCGCAATATGTAATCATCGGTGTCTTTATTTTATTTTATAGTTATTGTTATATATTTATAGTGCTTTTACACCGCAAATTTATTCAATCTATATTCAAATTACAAATTGTGTAAAAATTATTTTGTATTATAATTGTAATTACTACTTCCCATGCATTATTCAATTTCATTTTATTATTCTGAACAACGTTGCCGTTGTTAAAAGTTTTTATTCTACCATCTTTTTTAATCTACCATCTTTTTTAATCTACTAAAATTTGTAAACTATCTGAATGCATACACATGCAGTTAGTAAAACTATGATTTTATTATAAAATAATTCTTGCAAAAAAAAACCGACTTCAAATGTTTCTTTAAGACCAATGATTATATTGTATTCGAGAAAGATTGTAGCGGGATTTTTTAAACGTCGGAACACAAACTGTCAATTCAGATAAAAAAAAACTAATTTCAATAATCTAAAGCAAATATCAGTCGATTTAGTCGGGGGAGCAGTGCTTCCGGAGTATATAGGGCCACAAGACCCCAGGGTTCTGGTATTTTTCAGGTCAAACCAATGCCAAACGACTGTCTGTATATAGCGGATCAAAAGTTTGTCTATATACATAAATACACTAATTATTGCGACACCCTGTAATTTCCGAATTCAAATTTTATATTTGTTATAGCGGTCGTAGTAATACAGGTTCATTGTAAATTTCAACCGTCTGTCTGTAACGGTTTAAAATTTTGGCCATATACATCAAATTACATAAACTATGGGGACACCCTGTAATTTATAATTTTAAATATTTATACTTATTTTAACAGGCATAGTAATGGACATTCTGTCTAATTGTTAAGTGTTTGTCAATAACTGTTCAAAACATAGGGTCATATATATTAAATGACGTCACCTATTGGGACACCCTTTAAATTCATATTTTAATATAAATACTTGTTAAAGAGGACTTTGTCATACAGATTCTTTGTAAACTTTAACTTTGCGCCCATATACATAAAATTACATCAATAATGTCCCCATTATTGATGTAATTTTAATTAATTTATAGATCCAAATTTTATTATATTTTATTATTTTATTGTAATAGCGGACTAAGCAGTATAGATTCTTTGTAAATTTCAACTGTCTATCTATAACATTTGAAAAGTTTAGCCATATATATCACTTTTACATTAACTATTGGGACACCCTCTAATTTCCAAATTCATATTTTACACTTGCTATTATAGCAGACTTAGCAATACAAGTTCTTTGTGAATTTCAACTGTCTGTTTATAACGGTTCAAAAGTTTGGCCATATATATATATCAAAATAAACTAACTAATGGGACACCCTTTAATTTATAACTTTAAATATTTATACTCATTATAACAGACATAGTAACGAACATTCTGTGCAACTGTCAAGTGTTTGTCTATAACGGTTCAAAAGTTAGGACCATAAAGGTGAAATTACTTCAGCTATGGGGACACCCTTTAATTTTTAATTTTATTTTTTAATTACCTTTTGTTATTGGGAGCTGTAGTGATATGGCTTTTTTTTAATTTTAAATTGGTGACCTCTAAAGTTCATAATGCACGTAAAAAACATGTATTTTGTATGGGGACACCCTTTAATTTTTAAATTTTAAACTTCTTTTAAAATGGGACCAATCTGTAGCCATAACCTTTCTAATAGTGCAATCGGTTCAGAAATGGCCGAGTTATGAAGGCACAAAAAAAAGCAACACACAGACGAATCGATAACCTCCTTCTTTTTTGAAGTCGGTTAAAAATGGGAAGCTTTACAAGTTTGCTTCCCCCCAAACCAAATGTTCCGATTTCGTAAAGAATTCGTAACGACTCTTCAACAAAATCTTCCGATTTCGGAACCGAAATATTACCGAAATCGTAACGATTTTTATATGAAAGGCTTGACACGACTTCGTAACGATATGTAGTTACGAAATCGTAACGATAAGTCGTTACGAAATCGCAACGACATGTAGGTAAGAAATCCAATGATTTGTTTTCTGTGAGTATCCGCGTATAAGCTAGAACTTCGTTCTCTGAAAGTGAGTATAATGATTAGTTAAAGAGATGGTATTCAAGACAATACTTTACCGTAATCAATTGTCCATCTTGCATGTATTTATTCAATTTTTCGTATTTACTATTTTGTTCTTTTTTATTTAATACAATTTTGATTTTTATTTTCTTAAATACAAATAAATCAAAGTTTTATATATTTTTTTTTTTATTTGTACAGACAAACAACCGAAATGTCTTAACAAATTCGTTATTTTTTCAGTTTTCAGACAAACTACCGAAATGTCTTACCGAATTCGTTACGACAAAAATGATTTCCGACAAACTACCGAAATGTCGTACCGAATTCCTTACGACAAGTCTGACTTCTGAAAAAATCGAAAGCATTGATTTAGTGGGAGGTTAAAAAATATTTAAAGTAGGAACAATACAGTCAAACTTTCTGTAGAAAATACTATGGAAGATCTAATTATTGGTAAAAGTTTTCCATCTTCACACATAAAATCGAATTTAGTGTAATTTTGGTTAGTTAATACAATACAAGGTTTAATATTTTAATTTCATTCAATAATTTCTTCGAATTAAAATTTTATCAATGTAAATTTAGGATTTTAAGCCAAAATATGTCTTTTGTCAATTTTAAATTTTTCAATTTGAGTATTGTTACTAATGAACAAATTATTTTTTTATAAAATTACTCACATGGGTTAAAAAATAGAATTTATTTTTGAATATACATAGATATTGTAAACATTAACTTTCTGACTGGAATTCTTTGGAGAGATTATTTATCTGACTTAGAACTAACCTAAGAAATATACATACATCTATCTCCTCCGGCGAACTTAAAGATTCTAATCAGTTCAGTTTTGGTTTTTGTGCGCTATTCTATTTTCTTTATGTTGTAAAAATAGTAGTTTGTACAATAAATACTATTTCAAAAGTAAAATATTTTCTCAATCTTACCAAAATTAGCTATAGCCTACCATTTTAAAAATCTCAAAAAGATCTACCAAATTTGAGGGGAAAAATCCAAAAATGGTAACGTTGGTTCTGAAAATCTTTATATTATTCTGAGTATTATTATTTTTTGAGTAAAAAACGATACAATTCTTCAATTTCAAAAACTGCTCACAAGCTGTTTGTGTTAAAGTGTATTTGAATACACTTTAAACAATACAAGGGAGCTTGTGAAATAAGCATATATGTTGCTCTTACATTATGGTTAATGAAAAGTACTGCATTCATTTTTAATTGACAAATTATTTTTTTCTTATAATTTATAAATAGCCCTAATTTTAGAGTTAGGAGTTAGAGTTGTAGCGTTTATTAGTAAAAGTTAATCTATGTAAAATTTCTAAATTATTTTAATTCTCCCCTCCTTAGAGGAATGGCGTATAAAAAGCTTGCAAAGTCACAGAATAATAAAATATGATATTGGACAGTGACCTATTACGGGAACGGTAGCTCACGCGGACTAGGATCCCGTCGAACATTGGTGTGGCCCCTCTGAAAGATATGTGGTTATGCTATCCACAGAGGCATTTGGTAGTGATATTTTTTTCAGCCATTAGTAAAGGCATTATCAAGTTGAGACCTATAACTGTATTTGCCAACCTTATTACAAATTAAATACTAGGCCTAAAAAGCAATTTGTGTTAATGCTTCGTTTGCATCTATGTCAACATGTATTATCTATACTAACTGCAATCTATACTATTCGTCCATCAAAAAGAATTCTAAATATGATAATCTATTGCGAACAACAGAAGTTTCAAAACTAACAGTTTAAAATGATATTTAGTAGAGATATACTTGGTCTATTTCTCTCCTCTAAAACAGATCACCGACTTAAGCTATAAGGTCATATAAATTGTTTAAATTTAACTTTTGTATATTTCTCTGATGCACTCATATAAATTAAAAACAATAAACCTTAAATTCCTTCTTAACAGAATTATTGTTGCTGGCACAATAACAAAAAAAAAAAATAATAGAACTACGGTGTAATAACAAGGACACTGAACCCCTTAAGCAATCAAAGGTACTGTCGTCAGAATCCTTAAGAGGAAATAAAAACAGATGACATTTCGTATCCAAACTCGTTAATGCATAAAAAATATAATAAAAATATTAGGGTGGTGTGGCGTTGTTTGACAAAATCCATTTTATTTAACATAATGTTGTATGAGAATGAGTGTCAGTGGGAGTAATTAATTGTAAATTGACTAATTATTTGCCAATTTCATTAGCATTAGTTTATGAATAACGCTATTGAATTTTTTTTATTACTATTATTTTCATTCATTAAAATGGTTTTTAATGAAACACTTTCATAAATAACTAATTTTAATTTAATATCAGCTGGATTTTATTTATTTTTTTTTTTTTTTTGGACAAGAGAACGAAGCTACAGTAATCAATGTTAAAATTTTTATTGCTATTTAGTAATTGTAGTAATTGCTTTATTATTAATATTAATATAGAAGCAGACCTCTTCCTTAATGGGTTCCTTTTCGACCTTCCGTCCTCAATGATTTTGTAATAAACGGCAACTTTACTTTCATTGAGTCACGTCCAGCCTAAAGGCTGGCTGGCTCTTGACTTTAGTGACTTCAGACTGTCGTCTGGTATTTGTCGGTCTTCTTTCTCATCACCGAGTCTCTAGTAATTGCTAGCATTTGTCCAAAGCTTAGTTCCCCCAAGGCATCCACATTTATCAAGTTTCTGCCCGTGGTAGCCAGTGATGGACATTCAAACTCAATGTGAGCTACTTTATCATCATCTTCCCGACACAGTCTGCAAGTATCCTTTTCTTCAATGTTCATTTTATGTAAATAATACTTAAAGTTTTCATGACCTGTCTCTAACGCAGTAATCCTGCTTAATGTACATCTAAGCCTATTTAGTAGTATTCGAGCCTATGTAGTAGCCTCCCTCCACCTTTTCAGGTTTAGTAAGATCACCCATTGTGGGACCTTCGCTCACCTTAGGCCATTTCTTAGTGCTACTCTGGGTTCTGGTCCACAGAAATTCATTTTCAGAAGGTATCTTAGTATAAATATAGGGTACTTTTTTCTCGAAAAAAAAATATCTCCTTTCGCGAAAGTTGTAAATTTTACCGATTTAATAACTCGGAAAACTTGGTAGAACCTCTTATTTTTGTAAACGGGAAATTTCAGACACTATTTACAGAAGTAATAATATAATTTTATATTAAACCTATGTTTAAAACTGAATAATTACCTAGAGACGGGTAGCTCTATACAAACTAAATACATATGTAAAATATATCTCTAAAAAAATGAAAGTTTTCAATTTTGTTGTCGATTACTTTCAAAACTATCAAATTCGAACGCACATAGGGGTATTTTTGAAATCTAGCCGGTCATTACTTTTTCTTAAATTTATATTGGCTCTTAAAAGTTACTGAGTAATCCCTAAGGTCTTAGACTGTTAAGACTTGAAAATAAAAAAAATCGGACCAAGGAGAAAAAAGTTCCCCTTAAAAGAACTAGCCCTAGCTCTAAAAAATTCAATTTTGTTTTAAATTTTCTCACACGTTAGCTTAGCAAATGTAACTTTTAAGGTCAAAAACCTAAACTTAGATCCAGGAGATTCTGAAATAACATTTTCGCCTCACCCCCTTTTGTGGGCGGTGACTTAAAATATATTTTTTGAAAAAATAATGTAATTATTAAAAGTAATTTTTTTTTTTTGAAAAGACAACACAACCTGCGAAGCTTTTTGCTTATTTGCAGAAAACACCCAGAGTCTTTGGCAGGAATCGAACCCGCAACTCCCAGACTGATAGACTAGCGCGCTACCAATCGGTCTATCGAGGCACTTGTGAATTACATACGACTTAATGCCATAAAAATAAAATGTTTAAGTTTTTATGGGCAGGGGGAGGTATCCCCCCAATCACATCCCCGAAACGTGAAAATGTGAATTTATTTTAATTTTTTTTTTTTTGGTAATTTCCAAAAAATATTAATTTTGAAGCTTTTATGTGGAAGAGAAGGTGCCTTCCCAATTCCTAACCAATCCCCACCACCCAAGAATATTAATAAAAATATATTTTCGTAAGTTATTTCTTTAAAGTATTTAATTTATATGAAAATAATTTATGCGTAACTAGCTGTGTCCGCCACTTTGTCAGCGTCCTTACAATATTTTGTTGGATTTAGCTTTGAAGGAACCCAATTACATTATGCAACTTATGTCGCTGAAATTTATCTCTTTTCTTCTTTAATATTTTATTTGTATTTATATCGTGCAATTTTTATTGCAGCAATTTGTGTGAATGAACGTATTTGTTTACATTTTAAACTTGATAATTATAACTACGAATTTTGGGAAAAAAATGAATTTCAAGAGTAAATAAATATGTGTGCCCCGCCCCTTTTAATTGTTGTCTACTCTTTTTCCATCCATGTAAGAACTGTAGCGACAAAGCATACACAATGTAAAAACCGAGAAAGTAATACACCCCAAATTTTAAGACTCTTACTTTTATAGTGCTTCAGATATGGTTTATGTATTAAGTTTATATAAAAGTACCCATCCCTGGGTAATTGTTCAGAAACATAAGCTTTATATAAAATTTGAAAATTATTGTAGAGTTCTGTAAATAGTGTTTAAATAATTCTTGCAAAAAAAAACCGACTACAAAACAAATATATGTGCATCAATTCTAAACTAAAAATTTAAAAGAAAGTAATCTGTAAGTAATAGTACTCAAATCAAATACTTCTATAGCTTTTGCTCTAACGGACAAGTAATATACGTTCTGTACATTCAAATGTCTATCCATAACGACAAATTACGTCATATATGAGGACACCCTTTATTTTTTTACAGTTATTATTACTGACACAGTAATAAAAAGTAAAGGTTCCAAAGATATGGCCATATAGCTTAGACAATATCACCTAGGGAACACCCTTTAATGCACAGTTTTAAATTAAACACTTATTTTAAAGGACAGATTCTTGGTAAATTTCAAATGTCTGTCTAAAGTTTGGCCATATGCATCAATTTACATCAACTATTGAGACACCCTTTAAAATTTTAAATATTTATAAATGTTATTATACGGGACATAGTAGTGGAGATTCTGTCTAATTTTCAAGTGTTTGTCTATAACGGTTCAAAAGATAGGGCTAGATAGGTTAAATTATATCAATCATGGGGACACCCTTTAGTTTCCAAATTTAAATTATAAACTTGATGTTATAAAGGACTTAGATATACAGGTTCTCTGTAAATTTTAACCGTCTTTCTGTAACGGTTCAAAAGTTTGGCAATATATATCAAATTACATCAACTATTGGGACACCCTTTAACTTCTAATTATAAATATTTAATTTCCGATTATAAATATTGGACATTCTGTCCAATTTTCAAGGGATTGTCTACAATGGTTCAAATGGCTCATATATTTAAATTGACGTCACTTATGTGGACACCCTTTAATTTTTAAGTTTATTTTTTTATTAGCTTCTGTTATTGGCAGCTATAGTGATATGCAGTTTTTTAAAATTTTAAAAGGGTGCCCTTTACGGTTCATAATACACGTAAAAAACACGTATGTTGTATGGAGACACCCTTTAATTTTCAAAATTTTGAACTTCTTTTAAAATGGGACCAATCTGTAAGCATTTCCTTTCTAATAAAGAAAAATTTTTTAAAATCGGTTCAGAAATGACTGAGTCTGCGGGCACAAACATAAAAAAAGCAACATTCAGACGAATTGATTACCTCCTTCTTTTTTTGAAGTCGGTTAAAAATCAAAACTGCTGCTAAGACTGCAGTAACATTGAATCGGTACTTTCACTATTTTTGCTCTATTTTCTCTTGGAAATTAGATATTTTTACGGAAAAAAAGGCTCCTATATCTTAACCTAGATACTAAGGTACCTCTCCATAAAATTTTATTTAAATTTATCCAGAAGTTTTTACGTGATGCGAACACAGACAGACAGAAAGGCAGAAAGTTTCAGTTTTATTATCTGTATAGATAATAATTTATATATAATAGTAACAATAAATTCTATTTAAAATATTAAAAATTAATTTATTTAAAACAACTTAAAAATCAATAACATATTATGATCGACAAAAAGGTTTCTTACTCGTATCTACCTATTGAAGATGAGCAAAAACAGAAAAAAGGTGAAATTTGCAAAAAATCGTAAAAAATGGCGCAAAACCACTCAACGTTTTTTTCTTCAGTATAAAAGTAGAGATCCCAAATTTTATAGTGATATATAACATTTTGAGGATCGCGATGGAGATCACTCCCGAAAACCTTTTTACTTTTTTTACAAAAACTAAACAAAAAATATTTTTTTTTTTAATTTCGATCAACATTTTTTATCATAAAAATTTAAACTTAAAATTTTTTAAAAATTAATATAACTAGCTGTTAATATAGCCTTTCACAGAAAAAAAATCAACTTAAAATATTTATTCGTTTAGCTAAAAAAAAATTGCAAACCTCTCAAAATCGTAAAAAGCCAATAAAAACGTATGCATTTTACTCAACTTTCCTGATATTAACACTGTTCCAAAACGACAAATTTCGAGCAAAAGCCTTAAAAATTCAGAATTTGGTTGTCTCGCGATCTGCGTACTCATATTTTACATTTCTTAAATTCAATTTTTAACCTAATGTCCGGCTAGATTGTCACGGGCACTGCTTGTTTTGTATAAAAATAAAATATACAACTTGTGTTTTATTTGCTTTACCTTTAATTCACAGATGATATCGGTATCGATATCGAGGATAGTTTTAGTTAAGTATCGATATAGTGTCAACAAAAAGGCATATCGACACATCCCGGCTTATGATTTTTAAGTGTCACTTATATGTATATCTAAGGCACAACATAAAGACAAGCCATACTGCTCAACCTAAACAAGAGCGTAAGGCCTAAAATAACTGTCAAAAATTCTCATGTACCTACAAAATGTATGATGGAAATCTAAATAGCGGCGTCAACGCAATTGGCTATTGGAAAATCCAATGTTGACAGAGCGTTAGATAGTGAAGTGGTGTGCAAACAAAATGTTGTTGTTTTTTTTTTTGTATAAGAGTGGTGTCATTTAGCTATTTTCTGCTTTAACTGGCGATTTTATTTCTATTTTGCGCCTTAATTTATTAGATTTTATTTAACAAAATATGTTAACATTGCTGTTTATATTTGGTCAAAGCTAGGCGCTAGACGTCCTTACGCCCTACGCCCTTGTTTAGGTTAGTCAAATAGGGACAGTTGTTTGCGTAAAGCTTTAAGATTAAAATTTTAAAATGTTCTTTCACAGTGAACATGATTTCCTAAAGGTTATTTATAGCTTTAACTTTTGTGGAACATAAGGATTAAAACTTTTTTTATTTTTAGTTCTCACAAAGAAAAATTGTTTTGTAAAAATTAAATTTGTGCGATCGCATATTCATCTCATAGACTGACAAATAAACACTACCCTATTATTCTCATAATTTTATACAAGTAAGAAAATAGAACAAATAAAAAGTAGAACATCCAAACAAAAATGCAACATAAAATCCGCCACTGAAACTCATAAAAAATGGATGCCACAAAGAACAAAATTTCTTGCAAATGTCGTATTGCATGATTAATATTACATGCAAGGTTTGTCGAAAAATAAAGAGAAATTAAAAAAAGATATCTTAGGTTGATACTCAAAGGGAAATACTGAAAAGGCGATCATGCCTTTAGATCCCATAAATTATTTATTGGTAGTTAGAACAGTACAATATTTATATATTGATGAATTAATAAAAAAATAAATCAGTCAAGTGCGAGTTAGTGTACGTCTTCAAAAACTGAAATTGTTAATTTTTTCATGTCTTATGGGGAACGCTTTATTTTTAAAATCAAAGATATATTCACGAAATTTTTCATCGCTATTGGAACACCCTCTAAAATTTAGGAATTGCTTTTATAACGGCCATGGCAATACACTTTCTATAAAAATATTAGTCATACCTATTGCGGTTCAAAAAATAAGGTAATATACTGATGGATCACCCTTTAGTAATTGGTAATTGCTTCAGCGGCCGAAGTACAACATCTACTGTAAATAATTCAAGAGTATACTTATTACGGTTCAAAATATAAGGGCATTTAAGTAAAAATCATTGTTATTTGCTATAACGGCCATGGAAATTATTTTTCTATGAATATATCAAGAGTATACCTATTACGATTATAAAAGTAAGTCACTATACGTGAAAAACATGTCATTGTCGGAACACCCTTTAATTTTTAGTAATTGTCATATCGGCCGTGGCAACATATCTCCAAAATTTTAAGAGTGTACCTATTACGGTTCAAGAAATAAGGAGTTATACATGCGAATCACGTCACTGTCGGAACACCCTTTAATTTTTATTATTTGTTATAGTTTCCATAGTAATAAACCTCCTGTAAAAACTTCAAGAGTCCACTTAATATCGTTCAAAACTTAGGCCCTATACACGCAAAGCACGTCACTCTCGGAACACCCTTTAATTTTAAGGTTTAATTTTATATACTTGTTTAGAGGGCGAACATAAAGTTAATTACTGTCTGCAAATTTTAAGTGGTTGCCTCCTATAGCTCAAGAAATAAAGACACAAAGGCAAATAACACCTCACTTTCGGAACACCCGATAAGTTTTAGTACTTATTGCTATAGTGGCCACAGTTATACACCTTCTGTGAAAATTACAAGAGTCTACCTATTATGGTTTAAAACTTAGGGCTTATACATGCAAATTACACCACTATCGGAACACCCTTTCATTTTTAGGGTTATTTTTTTATACTTGTTTATATAGCGAACTAAGTTTTTATTACTGTTTTTAAATCTTGAGTCTATGCCTCCTATAGTCCAAGAAATAAACACATATTCTTGAATAACACCTCCCTATCGGAACACCCTATAAGTTTTAATTATTGTTGCTATAGCGGCAACAGCTATACACCATCTGTGAAAATTTCAAGAGTCTACCTATTACGGTTCCAGAGATAAAAGGCGTTGACAGACGGACAGACATTGTAGCGAAAACAATAGGGTTCGTTTTTACCCGTTGGGTACGGAACCCTAAAAAAAAACATTTTTGAAACACACCTCGTTTTTTTCTCAGCTACATCTATTTGTAGGTACAATACGATTTTTATTATTTAGTCTGTTTGCTGTTTGGTTCATTTTTAAACCTGTAAAGGGAAGTCAATGTCATTGCTGCAGGAAAAATGATGCAGCTGATGTTAAAGCACAGCAAGAGATGCACTAACAACAATCTTTCTGCATGTTCTACCATAAACATTTCTCACAGTTACTATATTTTTTATAACTTCTTTATATTTCCAACAGAAAAAGAAAATAAAATAATGGCAAAATGTTTTTATAAACTCGTTGCTTTCCTTTTGATATCTTTATAAAGGATAGAAAAACAAATGGAATAAATAAACATTTGCATGCAACATGTGCTTCGAAATCTATAAAAAGTGAACAAAAAAGTTATCATGACCTGTGCGATATGGTATGTTTTTTAAGAACCTGAAGGGAATAGTAGTTTTTTTTAACTATTTTTTTAAACAATTTCTTTTCAATCGTCTTTTTAATGCATTTTGGTCGTTGTGCGTGTTTCTGAAAAATTTTGTGTAATTTATTCAAAAGTGTTTCTTCTGTTGATTTTCATTCTAATGGTGGAGGGGTCAAATTTCAAATTAAATAAAAAGCTGATAAATTTATACGTTGATAAAATGGCCAACAGTTATATGTATATCTTATTTTTCTAAACTTTGCGTATTAATATAGAGGTTACTTGTGCAAAATTGGAAAACTCTTGCTATTACAGTTCCCCACACACACTAATAAAAACTGTTTACTTTGGATGGGTGGTGAAACGCCCTGCAGATAATATTGGGCTACGTGGTCCATTGTAACTGAAATGGACTAGCTACAACATGGTCCTATGTAATGCAGTCATGGACCATGTTATTTTCCAACAAGAGTTTGTTGTTAATCGACAAGTGTTCGCGATTTAATGATTGCATAAAGTGTTGCCAAGAGCTGTACTGTTCGTGCAGTGTGTTCCATCGTGTAGTGACATAGAGTAGTTTTGAAACTACTCCCATGTAATGCAAAGCTGGGTTATATGGTCCAGCCCAAGGACATCGTAATGTTAAATGGATCATGTTTTCTCTATACACCTGGGTTACCTTTGGACTAGCCCTAGTCCCTTAAAATGGTTTTACACGGAGTGTATTTGTCATATGACTTGTCAGTTTGATAACACTATGATACAAATGTTAAAAAAATATATATTCAGGGGTTCTCATACACCAATTCTGTTTTGTTGGAGTCCATGGAAAACGAAAATAGGTTTGGTTTTTTTAAGTCACTTCGAAAAGTGGTTTTATAACGGTAAATGTAGAGAAAAACGCGTATTCTTATATTTTCAGATTTAAACAGGCATAACTTCTTCGTTTTACAAAAGATTTCTACAATTTTTAGAAGGTGTGAGTATTATCTTTTAAACAAGATACATATATATTTTTAAAATCGATTGACAAATGGCTAAGTTACAGTGGTTGAAATGTGAAAAAAAACGCATTAAAAAACAAAAATTTTCACCGGGCTCTAGGCTGCTTATGAGATACCAAACAATATATTCTTTTATTATAGTGAGAAAGGATAATTAATTAGCTTTCAGAAATGGGTAATAACAATAAAATCGGTTAAAAAATGGATGACTTATGCAATTTTTTGTGTTTTAACTTTTGGGTTTTTTATTTAAAAATAACATGTATTTCTTTGCTTTTGATAAACTTCGCTGTCAGTATCACGCTTTAAAGACCAGCAGTAGTTAGAAAACATGCTGATTTTATTGTTTCCTATATAACGCTGTTCAATTTTAAATATTTCCTGGTGAAATCTTTCACCTCGCTCATCACTCATCCGTCCTAAATTTAATGGAAAACTTTTTAAATGAGCATGTAGATAGTGTAGTTTTATTGACATTTTGCAACCCATTGCATGGTAGGCAGAAAGCATATTATTTACTATCTGCTCATAATTTACACTTTTTGTGTTTCCAAGAAAATTTTCGCACACTGAGACAAAACCATTCCATGCATTTTTTTCTTCAAGATTCATTTGTTGTATGAAATTGTCATCTTTTACCAATTTTCGTATTTGGGGGCCAATAAAGATACCTGTTGATTACACACAAATTAGTTTTTATTATACATGCGTTCATAATATATTCTTTTAATTTTCCGCTCGTAATTCGGGGAAAAATCTGTTCAAGGTATTTGAATGCAGGTCCATTTTTATCAAGGGCTTTCACGAATTGCTTTATTAAGCCCAACTTTATGTGCAACGGAGGTAAAATAATGTCTGTTGGATTTACTAACGGGATATTTATACTATTTTGTTCACCAATAATAGCTGTTGTACGTGGTTTCCAGTCTCTCTGTATATAATGCTTAGAAGAATCTCGGCTGTCCTATTCACAAAAATAGCAGGGATACTTTGTGTTACCACCTTGCAAGTCATTCAAAATTGTTAGTACTTTCAAATCAGCCACAATTAGCCACTTGTGCGTAGTATAACCTATGGCATTTAGTATTAGAGACACACTATCATACGTTTCTTTGATGTTTGTAGCGTAAGCCAACGGTACTGAAGGTAGCGATCCATCGTTATGCAAAAGCACTGCCTTTAAACCTTGAAATAGAAGATAAACATATATAAGTAAAATAAAAGGAACTATATCAAAAGTACTTATATTACTTTTTGTTGAACCATCAATAAATAATCTCCAATCTTGAGGAACATGACTATATCCAAGTTGTTCAAACAATTTATTCACATCATTGCAGTAAGCCAAATCACTAGTTTCATTGCTTTCGTTGAATAGTGATCCAAACAAACTGGTTTCCTCGGTCCTGCGAAATGTAATGTTAACATTTTCTTGCAAATAGTTCCACTGTTTAAGTCTTGAACCCAAAAGTTCGGTTTGTCTTTTCGACAATTCTAAATCCCGAACTAGATCATGGAATTCGCCTTGGGACATAAAGTGTTGGCTTTTAAATTCCCTTTCGGAAGGAGCATATTCTGATTGGGGGCTTACAACATGGCTTGGAGATGACTTAAACTCAGTTAAATCTGGTGATATTCTTTCTGGAACAACGTCGTTTTTCTGACGCGATACAGTCTTAATTACACTATCAACATTTTCGTATTTCATATGTTGTCTTATTTTAAAATAATATCCTCTTGTTTTCGTTAAACAGAAATGGTCTATGCACACGTAGTGGAAGCCAGTTTACCGGTTCGAGAAATGGCAATACAAAAGAGCCATCTGGACAATTTTTCCAGGATCTTAGTGTTGCGTAACAAGACGAACAACAAACCGATGGTATATACCATTTTCCCTGTTCTAAGGGAACCCTGAGAACCCCTGAATAATTTTGGTGTTTCACAGTGTAATTAATATGTAATTTCATGTGTTTTTCAAAATAGCCATTTTACATACGGTTTTAATTTTTACTTTCAAACGTACATGTGTAATTACATGTTTTTTATTTCTAACCACAACTGATGCAAGGATGCAAACCTAGTGCTTTTACCACATTTTTAGCGCTTTTGGTACCACAAAAAGCATAAAATAACAAAATATCAAGTTGGCATTACAGGATGTCAGATGCTTTGTGACATCAAAATAGAACACGTTCTAAATGAAAAATGTCATATGTATTGTACACATGGAAAATACACATGTTATGTTTGAAAGGGTTCACACGACGTGTATAGAATTTACACATGGATAAGTGACAAATACATGTCGTGTAAAACCACTTTTATGGAATATAAATTACATGCGTGTATGGACTAGTCACGTTATCTTCAGGGCGTCCACCGTTTCAATCCAATGTGTTTTTGCTAAACTATGTATTAATATGGGGGTTAGTTGCGAAAATATTCAAAAAATTCTACCTATTAAAGTTCTCTAGATACACAATGGGAGGTAGCATGCTCACTATTCCGATTTCAGTCCCCAAGTATCACGATGGAAAATATTTGCTTTGCATTGGAATATTAAAAAAGTATATACATACATATCGCTCTTTTATTGCAACGTAGTCATATCTCAAAAATCAAAAATCAAACTTACCAAAACGCAATTTAAGTTTTAAAAGTGTATGTTGATATATGAAAGGTCATACTGACATTTTTCGCTATAATATCGGTTCATATTGAGATATAAGGCAAACAATTTTTTTTACATATAAAAAATCTATCAGTTGCTTAAGTAACTTCAAATTTTTGATTTTTCGAGATATGACTACGTTGCAATAAAGGAGCGATATATCCAATTTTAGCCACCGCACATATAGCAGCAAACTGTGAAAATTGTAGAAAGATCAGTTCATTGGTGTAGGCAGCTATAGCTTTTCGACAAACAAATATCCATATTTTGATATTTATATATAGTACACTAGCTACGCCCACACACGTTGTGTGCGTCCAGACAATATTTTGTTCTATTTTACTTTGAAAGTAATCCACACCAAATTTTCAGACCCTTACATACCCACCTCAGGATAAATTTCTAAAATTTATGTAAAATTTTACAAAATTATTGTAAAGCTACCTATGTAAAAGACAGACAGGAAATGATTTACGTATTATTTTCAAAAACAGTGCAATCTGTTGCGCAACTTTACAGTATGCAGTACCTTTAAATCGGTAAATAAAATTGGCGTACTTTCACTACTTTTTCTCAAATTCATTTAGAAAATAAGATATTTTTGCGGAAAAAAAGTATCCTATGTCGGAATCAGGATACCAAGGTACATCCTCATCCTTGTTAAAATCCATCCAGTACTTTTTACGTGATGCGAACACAAAAAAAAAAGAAAGACAGACATACAGGAAATGAGTAACTATTTTGTTATGTATAGAAGTCGTTTGGTTATGTTGCGTGTCAAGTAAGAAAGAATAAAAATTTTTAAAAATAGTGCTTACGCTTTTTTGGTCCTATATGATAGTACCGTTGCCCTGATCAATATTAGTGGGGATGTTCTACTCGCCTTAGAGCTAGACTGAACCACCAACGAAATACGTACAGAACACTATGGCAGCAAAATTATTGTAATTCTACCAAAATGACCATGCGAAGTAGTTTATTTGGAGATGACGGTATTACACATTTGTCTTTACCCGCTTAACATGCTAACCTATATTTTTGTTCTGTATTTGGTAGCCCAAACATTGAACAAACTTTTACGTGATTATTAAATATTATGCTAATTAGCCATAACATTTTATAATAAAAATGCAATTTATTTGTTGGTTTATAAAGAAAACTTCGTTAGCCATTATGTAATACTTGAACATTAATTCATATTAAAAATAATATTATATTTCTGTGGCAATAAGGAATAAGTGATTAAGTGGACTTAAGCAAAATTTAAGTTACTGGCACCTTTGTAATCTCCGTACTCCAAAGAAGCTATGTGCAAAGTTTCAATTATTTTGTACCATTTTTCAGGAAGTTATAGCGAAATGACTTTCTGTTTATCTTTTTTCAATGTATAATCGCATTTGGAAAAAAGCTTAAGAAACTACAAGACTCTTTTCAAAATCATAAAAACTACTTTCACAACTTATTAAATGCAATGCATGCTTACTTTTGGTAGATTTAAGGTGTTTTTCCAAAACATACGTTTGACTCTCATATGTGAAGTTTGAAGATAAACTTTTTTAAATTAATTTTAAAGTTTAAAATTGCTCTTCTACAAAACTAAAAATCAGACTTAAGCACTTTTTCCTTATTGCCATATATTTATAGACAACATACTTGTACATATATATAAATATATTCCCATTGATCCTATAAGGAGCATAGGGCCTCAATAAATTGGTTGAACATATTCCTGTCTTGTGCCAACGTTTTCACTTCGCCGCAGGTTTTACCCATTTCAGTCACTTCTACATCGATTTGCCTTCTCCACGTATGGGCTGGACGTCCTCTTCTTCGACTCCCTTGCGGGTTCCAGTCTATGGAATTTCTTGTGTTGTCGTTCCTTGGTCTTCTTAAAGTTGGTCAATCCACCGCCACTTATGTGGCCCTGATTTATTGGTTGGATTGTTCCCAAAGCCTGTTGTTGGACACCACTCTAGGCCAAAATATTCGCACTATCCTGCGGAGGCATTGATTCACAAACACCTGTATCTTCTGCATGTCTCGAGTGGAAGCATTCCATGTCTCACAACCGTAGAGGAGAGTATACTTGACGTTTGTGTTAAATATTGTTAATTTTGTGCGCTGAGATAGTGAAGACGAATTCCAAATGAAATGGGTCTTAAACGACCGAAAGTTTGTCGCGTTTTTTGTATACGGTTGTCAATGTCTTCACTTGACCCGCCATTTTTGGAAATTACGCTCCAAAGATAGCAAAACTGTCTGACATGCTCTATTTGATTATTATTTATTGTGAATAATTCTTGAGAAGATGCATTAATTCGCAGGGTTTTCGTTTTGGTAGTGTTAATCTTAGCCCGGCCGCATCTGTTGCTGCTGTCATATTTTGCAGATTTGATGCAAGGTCTGAGTAGCTGTGAGCTAATAGGTAGATATCGTATGCGTAATCGTTTAAATGACCTTGCAGTCCCCAAGTAATTCCTTTTGCGTTTTGTAGGGCACTTTTGAGAATTGTGTCTAAAACTATATTAAATAGAAGTGGCGATAAAACACAACCTTGGCGAACACCGATCTCTATTTTTACCGCCCTACTTAGCACTTTACCATGTTTAATTCGACAGCTGGCATTGCGCTAAAGGCACCTAATAAGTGAAATAAGTTTATCAGGGACGTTTTTGCATCACAGTGCGCTCCAAACTACGTTGTGATTTAGCTTGTCGAAGGCTTTTTCGAAATCGATAAAGCACATATAGTACATATATATGTTCAATTCAAAGCTCCCTTGTATCGCTAAAGGTTTATTGAAATACACGTTCAGTTAATAAGCTTGTAAGCAGGCTGTTATATTGTATTGTTGTATGGTTGATTTGTGTATTGACAAAACATAATAAACGTTGCCATTTTTGGACATTTCCCGCCAAATTTGCTATAGGCTATTAGGCTATACTTAATTTTTGGTAGGATTAAGAAAAAACTAAGGGTTAACAGGTTAAAAATGTCGAGGTCACCCATTTTTAATTAAAAAAAAAACTTTAATGGGTTGAAGAAACTATGGACTAACCAAATGAAAAAAATGTACTGTATAAGTTTATTTTCTGTACAATCCTATAAAACTTTATTAGGAGTTTGTCAGGCAATGCAGATTTTTTTAAAGTTAGTTATTGTCAGAATTGTAAAAAGGGGTTGCTTTTAATTTTTTTTAATTTTTTTTAATTTTTTTAATTAATTTTTTTTAATTTTTCTCCAAATTGATTTTGTATTATTTTGGGCAGTACATAACCGATCATAAATAATTTTGCTAAAAAATTCCTATCAGAAAGTCCAAGGGTTTCGTATCCAAAGAGTAAAAATTTACCCCAATTGTTTTAGTTACAATGTCTGTCCGTCTGTTGCTTCCTCTATCTCTATAACCATAAAAGATAGACTCTTAAAATTTCACAGAAGTGCGAAACAGTATTAAAGGGTGTTACTATGCCCCCGGGGCACTTATTGTCATTGCGGTTTATTCTCAAAGCTTTGACCCAGTGCTATCGAGGAAAATGGGGTAACCACACGCCAATGTTCCTTGAACCTTAATCTGGAAGAACCCCACCCTAATCCACGGTGGAACAGCATACACCAAGGATGCGTGGTCAAGAGGGTGCTTGGCCGTTAGTATGCGAACTCTGGATACCAGTCGACCTCCAGTTTCAATGTAGACTTACCCATGCAGAAGGAGCTCTTTGTGGGTGGACAACGTTTTCTCCAATAATGGTCTAGGAAGAATTCAGAAGGGATGGAGAGGAACGCCTCGCAAGGGGTGAACAGGTTAATCTCTAAAGATTTTCCTATGGCGTTGAACCGGGATATTTCGATAGCGATGGACAAGGAAGCCTCTTTAGAGGTGGAGAGGTTAATCCCTTTAGGAACTCTGGTTGCCACTGGCCAGGGGAGGATATCGAAATAGAATGACAAAGAAACCTCGCAAGGGGTAGAATGGTCCGTCTATGAAGATACTCCTGCGGCTATGGAGGTAAATGTGGATGAATTGGACGCACCTGTCCCTGTGGGCTTAGGCAAATCCTTTTCGGAAGCAGGCACCTAAAAACGTTCCTTCAACGTCGAGTCGGAGTCTCTACAGCTCATGCCTAAAAGTGAGTGGCAGAGACAGAAGAGGAGACAGGGAAAGGAAAGAAGCTGAGATGGCAGCGCACATTGTCCAGCACTGGCTAGCATAAGACTCAGGACCACTGGTGGATGCCATGGGGGACCAGAGCCTTGAAAAAATGCTAGCAATTACTAGAGACTGCGTGATGAGAAAGAAGGCCGACAGTTACCAGTCGACAGTCTCAAATCACTAAAGTCAAGATTAAGGGCTGGTTGTAGCACATGACTCAATGTAAGTAGATTGTTGTAAATTACATTTCGGTTGACTGTAATCATAGAGGACGGAATGGGGTCGAAAAGGACCCATTATGGAAGTGGTCTGCTTGGATATTCCCCCTACATTACATACATACTATAGGTAACTTGATTTTTACATATACGGGTTTAGTTTTTTTAACCTTAATAGGCAGGTACCTCAAATTTACACAAAGTATGTAAGACTACAACTAAAAAATAATTAAAGTGTCTTTCGACAGTCACTTGCTTTTCACATGTAATTGCTTTTTTGAATGGATTGACAATCTCAAATTATACAGAGATGTAAAAATTAAATATTAGGCCCTAAGTACCGCGATCCAAAGGCTATTTTATACGGCCTTTATGTTCAGCGAGGAAGTTCTAGGCTAGAGATAAAGCCAATAAGCTTACATGGTAAAACATCATTAATATTCCCTGGAGACAATAGAGAACCTCCTAGGAATTTTACCCGCTAGTAAACAATTTAATATTAAAGGGTCTATCAATAGTATCGCGAATTTACGTACACAACCTTATTTTTGAACCAAAATAGGCAGAAACATTAAATTCACACTGAATGAATTTAATAAATCAGTCAAGTGTGAGTTAGACTCACATACGTATGGTAAAAAGTTGTTAATTTTTTCATGTCTTATGGGACACCCTTTAATTTTATAATAATTTTTTATACTACTGAATAGTACTAAATATCCTGTGTCTGCCTATAACGTTTAGGAGAGAAGGCTAAATTACTCAAATTCGAGACATCTAGGCAACATCCTTTAATATTAATAAATTTAGTTTCGTTGCTGTTACAGTTGTTATTGTTGTTACAGTAGATGATGTAAAATATAATCTTTGTAAATTTTAAGTGTCAGCCTATCACTGTTCAAATATAAGATTATATATGCAAAATCATGTCATTATCGAAATACCCTATAATGATTGGTGTTATTGGTATTAAATTGATGGGATTGGTGTTATTATTTACTCTTGGTATAGATGACAAATTTATACATAATCTGCGTATATTTAAAGTTTCTACCCGTTCCGGGTCAAAAATTAGGCTACCTATATATAAGTAAATATTTGTCACTTTCGTTTAGGTTTTATTTTTTTATATTTTTTGTTATAGCGGACTTAAATTTACACACTCTGTATAAATTCACGTTTAAAAAATTAAAGTCATATTCGTGAAAATAACATCACGTCACTGCCAAAAAACATTTTAATTTTTACTGGTTTTTATAGGAGTAATAGTAAGATACCATCTATGTATTATGTTTATATAATTAGGCCATGTTCATGCAAATCGCGTCACTGTCGGAACACCCTTTAATTGTAAGGTTTAATTTTGTACACTTGTTTACAAAGCGAACATAGTTTTAATTACTGTCTACAAATTTTAAGTGGTTTCCTCCTACATATCAATAAATAAAGATATAAACGCAAATAACCCATCACTTTCTGGACTCCCTATAAGTGTTAGTATTTGTTGCTACAGTGGCCACAGTTATACACCTGCTGTGAAAATTTCAAGAGGGTACCTATTATGGTTAGAAATTTTAGGCCATATGACATGCAAATCATGTCACTATCGGAACACTCTTTAATTTTTAGACTTGTTTATAAAGGATGTTTTTTATAGAGGTATAGAACTTTAAGTTGCAATAAAACAACGATTGATATGAATTTTATTTATCCGAAAGATAATCTTGTGGCATTACATTTTAAATATGATTTCTGGCATATAACCGCCACGGCTGGCGCGGATGTAGTTCAATCTGGATTTCCAATTTTCGATGACTTTTTCCAACATTTGTAGCCGTATATCGGCAATAACACATTGAATGTTGTTTGTGGCTTATCTGAATAGACCAATGACTTTACATAGCCCCACAGAAAGTAGTCTAGCGGTGTTAAATCACAAGATCTTGCAGGCCAATTCACAGGTCCAAAACGTGAAATTAGGCGGTCACCAAACGTGTCTTTCAATAAATCTATTGTGGGACGAGCTGTGTGACATGTTGTGCCGTCTTGTTGAAACCACATCTCCTGGACATCATGGTTATTCAATTCACGAATGAAAAAGTTAGTAATCATGGCTCTATACCGAACACCATTGACTGTAACGTTCTGGCCACCATCTTTTTTGAAAAAGTACGGACCAATGATTCCACCAGCCCACAAAGCGCACCAAACAGTCAGTTTTTCTGGATGTAACGGTGTTTCGACATACACTTGAGGATTACCTTCACTCCAAATGCGGCAGTTTTGTTTGTTGACGTAGACATTCAACCAGAAGTGCGCTTCATCGCTAAACAAAATTCGCTTATGAAAATCGGGAACAACGGTAATCTCAACAACGGTAAAATTACACTTTTTGCAAGCGTTATTCAGGCGTGAGTCTATTGATTATGAATTGCCAAACCTAACTGAGAATAAATCACTTGACAGCTGTTAAATCGGTCGCCATCTTAAAAAGTAATGGCAACTTAAAATTGCATACCTCTATAAAAAACACCCTTATCGAACTAAGTTGTAATTACTGTTTGTAAATTTTAAGTGTAGCCGCCTACAGTGCAAAAAATAAACACATATAGGTGAATGTCTCTATCGGAACACTTTATAAATTTTAGTATTTGTTGCTATAGCGGCAACAGTTATATCTCTTCTGTTACAGGCAGTCACTTGAAATTTGCACAGGGTATGAGTAGCTTACTTTCCAAATTAGAAGAAATGCCTGGGTGGTAAAAAATTTGCGTCAAACGATAGATCGTCTTAAGAACAAGCGGCTATTTTGAAAAATCTTATGACTTGAAGAGACTAAAAAAACTAGAAAGACGATTGACTAAAAGAGACAAATATAAAGGAGACTATGTTGAGAAATAACATAAATTTCCTTCGTAGAAAGTTTTTTTTTAAATAGTTTTTTATTTACTTATTGATAAAATTAATATTTAAAAATTTTATAATGAAATGAATCAATTGCATCAAACCTTTCTATAAAATGCCATTTATTAGCTTTAACGCTTCAAGCAGAGAGTATAAAGTTCGACGTAGAAAATACCAAATCCAAATAATGTTTTATCATCGAAACGTATTTAAAATTCTATTTCTTTAAAGTGTCCTGAAACACAAAAAAAAAACCTGTTTAAAATAAAAAAGTTATTAAAAATGAAACTCGTTTTTGTAAGTTGTTTGTTATAAATTTTAAATAAAATATTATAAACAATGAATAACGGTGTTTCGTTTTATAAATCAAGCGCATTTCATTAAAACTCGAAAAGCTAAAATAACACCATGCAACAAGATTAAAGAAAAATAGTGATTCAATAACCACAGTTCTTCATAGATATTTTATGGTCTTAACTATAGGGGTTATGTTGAAGATGGTTGCGCCAGTTAGTGCCAGATACCTCCGGAGACCCATCATTATTCCCTTCTATTTATTTTAGCCGTAATAACTCTAATGTACTACTCATAGGTTTTATTATCTATCATTAAGCCACTTGATACCCCTAATGAATCTGATTACATCATCAAGGTTATAACCCAGGCAATGATAGACAATGTGCTCTACAGTTTCTAAATCTTATTCATCAAGAAAAACTCCGAAGTGCAATTTTCTCTTAAACTGGTCACTGCTCTCTCCGAAGGAAGACCCGTTATTACCTCAATAAAAACCCTAAGAATTTCCTTGTCCAAACCTAAAAATATGTTTTCCTTGCAGTGTCCTGTCTGGACCACTTATCTCTTGAGACCCTACAATCGTCTTTACTTCTCCAGGACTACCTACATCTGCATAAAATCAACTGCTCGGTTCGACATAGTATTTGGCAAAAAAAAAAAAAATAAATGCTTTAGTCGACTTAAGCAAAGTTTAAGCTACCTTTGTAATCTCCGTACTCGAAAGAACCCATGTTTCAATTATTTTGTAGCATTTTTCAGAAAGTTATAGCGAAACTACTTACTGCTTATCTGTTTTCAATGTCTAATCGCATTTGAAAAAATGCTTAAGAAACTACAAGATATTTTTCCAAATCATAAAAACTTTTATCACAACTTATTAATTGCAACGCCTGCGTATTTTTGGTTGATGATAAGCTATTTTTTAAATTTAATTTTAAAGTTTGAAATTGCTCTTCTACAAAACTTAAAAATCAGACTTAAGCACTTTTTCCTTATTACCACAAAGGTATTAGGCCCTAAGTTCCGGGATCCCAAGGATCTTTTGTACAGCCCCTATATTCAGCGACCATTTTTTATGCTATGGACAAAGCCAATAATCTTACACGGTGAAATATAATTTATATTCCCGGGATAAAATAGAGAGCCTCCTAGGAATTTTGTCTTACGAGACCCCAAAATAGGACACGTACAAAGTACTTTCCTATAGTAGTAGCTGATCGGTTGCTGTACCGCCCTTTATCCGCAATCTCATTCCCGTGGACACTGCAACGACCTGGGACCCAGCAAAACAGTAATTTGTAAGTCTCCCTCAATGCATCATGTTTTTTTTTTTGTACTTGCTAAAATACACAAAAATTCGCCACTTCGACCCTAGACACACTGAATTCGCAGCTTTTAAAGCCTCTAGAATCTCAGCCTTGACCACACTCGTCATCCGAAAGCATATATGACCTTTGAATGTCTACAGCCCTTTAACATTAGTGCCCATATTCATCTTCACCCTTCATATACCAAGTGGGATCCTGTCCACAAATCCCTATCCGGGAATATTACCGGTAATGTTCTTGCAAAATTAATTTCAGTGTCCAGGTAGTTCAAAGAACCAGTGTAAGGTCCCTTGAAATCTAATATATTCAAGATTCTTGTATGTGCTTTTGATCCTAACCTCACTAATTCTGACTCATTTACTCTTTAAAGACTTATTGCTGCCATTTCTGCTATGAAAATCTCAATGGGTAGTAAATACAGAAAAATGTCCATGGCCGCCTGAGGTGTACTTCTTATGGCACCTGAGTTGTACTTTTTATGTTACCTGTAATGTCCCGTGTAGCACATCTCTGGCCCTTTGAAAGAAGTTTCATAGCGCTCCCGATTTTTCTCTATTAAGCTTTTCCCATGTGATCCTCTTTCAGTATATTTTACCACTAAACACACAGGAACTTCTCCGAACGATAAAAATCATAAAAATTTAAAATGCAAAACATAAAATTATTGTTTTCTTAAAATATTTTCTTAAAATGTTTTCTTAAAATATACAATATTTAACTTAAGTCCAGTCAATGCTGGGCAAAAATTTTCATGGTTGCTATTTTCATTTTAAATTTATCAAAGGAACAAAATGAGATTTATGACAGAGATTAGGATTTTCTGAAATAGTTTTGACATGTAAGATTATTATCTATTGGCTTATGGGTACGTATAACGCTACCTTGTGTGATCTTATCCTGGCTTGGAATTAAGTGACTTTTGGAGTTAAATTTTATTAAGAACAAGCTGTACCTACACACGTTGTGTGCGTCCTGACAATATTTTTTTTCGATTTTGCTTTGAAAGTAATCCACACCAAATTTTAAGACTCTTACGTATTTACTTTATATAAAGGTACCCAACCCTGGATGAACCACTAAAATTTATATAAAAATCTAAAAATTATTGTAAAGCTTTGTAAAAGACAGGCAGGAAATTAGTTTCTTAATATCTTTAAACAGCGCCATCTGTTGCATAACTGTGTCTAAAATATCCCGCTTTTAAAAATAAAAAATGCCTTAAATCTTTAAAAAAATCGGTGTGCTTTCACTGCTTTTTATCCAGTTTCTCTTGAAAATAAGATATTTTTGAGGAAAAAAAGTATTCTGTATTAAGACCAGGATACTAAGGTACCTCCTTAAAAAATTTTGTTAAAATACATCCAGTAGTTTTTACGTGATGCGAACACAAAAAGAAAGACAGACAGACAGGAAATGAGTTACTGTTAATTATACATATGTATAGATAAAAATATTTATTTTTTACAATGGCATAGTTTTATTTGTTTTGTCAAAACCAGGTGCTCTTCTGGTGTTCCAGCAAGTTATTACTTTTTCTGTATCGCGAAAATCAAACCCGAGAGGGACAAAATCCTATGCTGGCAACACAGCTATATCACCTACACAGGAAGTTCGGAAGGGAAACTTACATATGATTGATATTTTAAGGTTCCTAGATTCATGCCATAATGAACTATCTGATTATGGTGTTGGTTCGAGGTAGTTTTTCAGCGATGTTATTCTCCAAGATTTCAGTAGCTTCATAACTCGTTCTGTGTATTCTTTAAGTCTCTATGCAATAACAAAGAATCCGGTTAAAGCAAGCAGTTTATGGTTTTTATCAAAATCATCAATAATTTTAAATCTTTCAGCATTCTTAGAGGCATCTTTTCCGAAAAAAGATTTCTGAAATACTTTCTACATTTCAAGCCATTTAAACGACTGCATGTTTTTGCTAAAATTCGGTTCAGTAAACGTCTTTTTGGGGTTCTGAAGATAATTCTATTGTTTTCGTTATAAAGTCTGTCCTTCAGCTTTCTATCAGCGGAAACATAATATGTAGAGTCTTGTAATTTTCACAGAAGTTGTACAAATACTATAACAACACATACTAGAAATTATAGGGTGCCCGATAGTGTCGTGATTATCAAGTATATGACATTTTTGAATTGCAATAGTCACGGCAGACACTTGAAATTCACAGAAAGTAAGTACATAATGTCCACCGTAACAACAACTATAAAAAAATTTAATTCAATATTCGACGTTGTCTATGCAGAAGATGTGATTGTGACGTTTATACACTAATTGATGTGCCTTCATAGATTGCTTCGGATTGCGCTAGTCTATCAGTCTGTGGGTTGCGAGTATGATAGATTCTGGCTGCTTTCTGCAAACCAATGAGGAGCTTCGCAGATATCGTTGTCTGAAAGAAACCCTACGTCCGATTTGCACTTGACTAAGATTTTTTAAATAATTTTTCTATTAATTACCTTTACCACACCAATATTACGCACGTGAGTTATTTCTTGTCGATAAATAATGTTGGCTGCCAAATTGAGTCAATAATATTGGTTGCCCAATTCAAAGGATATTTAACATTTCCGTAAATGCATTAAACACGACATGACGTTGTAGTTGGTACACAAAAACCTAGTGATTTGTAAAAGTCGCTGTACTGACTCTCTGATACTAAAATTCTAGAAGGAGAACAAAACGAACACGCAAGCAAGCTACGATGAAGGTTCTCAAAACAGATAATTGTTGTTCGAAGGCAATCCTCATAAAAATCATACAGTCACAGCACAAGCAGTATTGCCGATCCACCATATGCTCTGCCCCGGAGGTTACCTTGAAAAAGGTAATCATAAAATAAAGAAATATATTAAAGAACAGCAAATTAAATGATCTGCCGGGTCCACGACGCAGCCTCTAATTCCAAAGCCGAATAATTTGTAACTTTTAAAATAAAATAAAGAATATTTAAAATTGTGTTGTATTTGTTTTATATTTTGTTCCCCTGTACTTTAATTACTTTACTGCTAGCCTTTTGTAGAATTTCGCATATTTTGTACAATTTAGCGTTAAATATCTAACAGATATTTTCTTTTAAATTCATATATTGTTTTTAAATTTTTTTTATTTCTCAACCAGTTTGGAATAATTTTTTTATTGATAAACAATTAATTTATTTTTTAATTCATTTTAAACATCTTAAAAAATATTCTTATGACGTCATTACAATTCGTTCTAAAATTCTTCTTTAACAATTCGAACAAACTAGCAATTAAATATTATAACAAAAAATTAATTATTCTAATAATAAAGAGTATGGGGCATCTTAAAAAAAATCGCCATTCATTGGATTTGCCATATAAAAATTTTTTTTAATAAATTAAAAAATATTTGCTTATAAAAATTATTCAAAAGTGCAATTGTCTCAGTTTTTATTTTACTTACAAATAATCGGTTATGACTGGCTAAAAGCAACAAATAGAACTGCTGAATTAAAATTACAAAATTAATTTTAAAGAATAATTTATAAACTTCCCCTTCAGTTTTGTTTTTTTGTTTATTTCTTATTCTGCAGTCTCTTCAAATTGTAATGTTACTTCGAAACAAGTAAACTAAACAAGTAAAAGTGCTATTTCGGCCATGCCGAATTTTCTATACCCTTCACCACGGTGCACATTGGGTTGCTATTGCTAAAAACGGCTCTTAATTCAGGCTTTATAGACAGCACTTATATTTTCGTTTCGTAGTATTAAGTATGTCGTTACTACTTAAAAAAATCATTTTAGAAAAAAAAAAATTTAAACACCAAGGGTGTTCGTTTGTCAGCTCGTATGAATATTTAAATTGCTTTAGAAACTCCATTTTTAAAGATAAACGAATGAAATTTGGGCAATTTGATTTCTTTAGGTTAGTAACTCAACATACTAAAATTCAACGAAATCTTTTATCTTTATTAAAAAGTTTTTATTAATATAAATTTACATTTTATGTTTAATACTATTAGTCTTCATATTCGCTGTCACAAGAATAAATATCAGCGGAATTATTTTCTTCAGAAATTTCAGGTAATAATAGAAGGTCCAATACCTGCTGTGGTAACACGCAAATATTTTTTTTTTTTTTGGTTTTTGTTTTGTAATGTTTGCTTATAAAAGGTGGCGCAAAAGTAATCCTCCTATCAGAAAATGCTATAAATTTTGCGATTGTCCCCAAATGTCAATTCTGTTTTGACATTTGTGTAGTAAACACTTGCGAACACTTCTCGACTTGATGTAAAAAAAATTAAAAGACAAAATAAAAATAATCCACAAGAAGAATCAAAGTTTTTCATTTTTTTTTTTTTTTAAATTACAGCCAAAAAATATCGGAAGGTTATTTTTGCGCCACCCTATTACTAATAATAGGATCAGAGCTTATTTAAAATCTATTAAAAATATCTTCATTGAACTTTTCACGACTGCATATCCGTGAAAAATGTTCTCTGTATGATTTAAAATCTTTATTACGAGCTTCCTGTGCTTCCTCCGATAACTGGCCAATAGGTAGCAGTGCATGAGTAATAATCTGCGGACCATGTATTAGATATTTATTTAAAACTACATGTATATGTACACACTTACACACATACATGATTAATTCAGTGAATGCGTTGCTAAGCATACACAAATTTTTCTTTGATGTTGAAATAGAAAACAATTGTTTTTTCCTTCTTATCGCAAAAAATCCGGAAAATGTTGTTATTTGATTTGTAAGTAGACATTTTATAGAAAATTCCAAAATTTTTTTTTTGACCTAAGCTTCTCCAAACCGGATTTGAATTTCTACTTAAAAGTGAAAAATGATTGTTTTTTACACCAATTTTCAAAAAAAATATTAAAAATATTTCTACAATAAAAATATTTAACTGAGATACACATTTAAGTTTCCAAATACATGAAGTTGAAGGTTCCATAATAATATTTAATATGACGCTAGGAATACAAAAAATTAATTAAAACAAAAAAAAATTTTTTTCAGTTTTTACCACTGTTTTCAAAAACTTAAAAAAACTTCATCTTTGACAGCGCACAACACGAGAAGTAAATAACATAGAAAAATGAAAAAGATAATTAGTGATGAACAATTTTGTTTACTATAACCTGAAATAGATTACTTTTTAAAAATATAAATTTTCAATTTTCAATTAAGAGCCATTATTGGGAATTACAACCCAATGTGCGGTGATTTATTTATACAGACATTTAGAGCATTATCCATATTGTTGATTCTTTACATAAATTAAAATAAGTCGTATGAGAAAAAACTTATTATTCATGCTTTAAAGAAATAGAAGACGCAGCTAAATGAAAACAAATTCCGTTGGCCATAATTGTCGCCTTTAGTCAGCTACTTAATGATATTGAAGACGACAGCTACATCGTAAACTCTGACATTGTTGTAGAAATATTTATTTTGCTTTTATGAAATTAAATAACTTTTTTAAAAAATAACAAATATTTCCTCCAAAACTTTTTGTTTGTATATGAATTTTGAATTAACAATTTTGTGACATTTTCTTTTGTTGAATAAAATAAAATTGTCGCTGACAAAAATTGAAATTAGCCTAAGTTGACTACAGCCATAACGGTGGTAGCGTAGATATGTAGCTTTATTGGGTCTCATGAATAAAACGTGAGCTTGAGCTCGGACTCGATTTTGTGAGTAAAAGCAGCTTGTCGTATGCATAATAAAATTTGAAGTATTTGCTTTTACTCACAGCTCACGTTTGATCTCGTCGTGCTCAGTTTGAACTAAGTGAGAAGAGCTTGAGCTCGTTTTCATATGCATAAAAACAAGCTTTTGCTTTCTTTTGTGAGCTCTTCCTCAAATTTTGTTGAGACTGCCTTATAATTGACTCGCGTACACCAAAAAGGAATCATGGCTGAATATTTTAAGCCACAAAGAAATACAAAATGTTATCAACAGCGTAAAACAAATTTAGCAAGTGAGGATAAAAAATTATACAGTTTTGTATTCTGAATTATTAATTTTTTTTATATAATTAATAATAAAATGATAAATACATAGGTTTGATGATAGTAGCATCTGCTGGTTGGCAAATTATTTTTTTGAGGGTTAAGAAGAAGCATGATTGATAAAATTCGACTGTTTTTAAGATTTTGTGCAGATCCTGGATTCCAAAATGGTATAGCCACAGATATTGGAGTCCATAAATCAACTGTGTCGCGAACTATTGCGGAAGTTGTGAAACTTATATCTGCCAAAGGAAGCGAGTTCTTTCCATTTGCAATTGGAATGATTGATTGTACTCATATAAAAATTAAAAAAACCAACAAATCAAAGCCATGAGTATATTTGTAGAAAAGGCTTCCACTCTATAAATGTGCAGGCAACTTGTGATGGAAAAGAACTTTTTACAATCGTTGACATATCCTAGCCTGGTTCAGTTCATGACTCACGCATCTTACGAAACAGCGAGGTCTGTAGAATAATGCAAAATGCAACGAACGATGCATTACCTCTCTGGGATGAAGGCTATGAAATATGCCCATGGCTAATGACACCATTCCGAAACTCAACAACTGACATAGAAAAAACATTTAACAAAGTTTTTACAAGAGAACGTGTCATTATAGAACAGTGTTTTGGGCAATTGAAGCAAAGATTTTCTATACTTCAATACAAAATTCGGGTATCGACAGAGTTATCGCCCCACGTAATAGAAAAATTTTTAAAAGACGATTATATCCTTATCAATGACGATTACAACAATACTGATATATGGCAATTAGGAAACGGTATCGAACAATAAACAGCAAGAAATTCTGATTCTACTTCACTTTCACTTGACGGCATGTTTGCACTTCAATAACAATTAGACGTTTGATCTCCCTTTGCTCAAGTAATTGCAATTGGTTTGAACTCATTTTTATGCATACAAAATTGAGCAAGTGCTGTTGCTGTTTGATAGAACTCGACTTACGAGCAATTGCTCACCTGCTTCCACTCAGCGCTTTTACTCGTTTTTATGCATGAGGCCCATTATTTTCAAAATAATCTTTTATTTTTGACAGTTTGTATTCGGTATCCTAATGTTGTCTATGTGTTTAATGCATCTAGTTTTTAAAAAAGAGCTCTCATCTATTTAAGAATTAAACGCATTAAGCATTTACAAAATATATTCTTAATATCAAAAATATGTTATGTTACTCTCATGACTTTCATTTGCATGGAATATTGAATTTTATTTTTAATATTACAAAAATTGTTTTTAAAACTTTTTGCAAGTTTTTTGAAAATTTTTTATAAATTTTTTGGTAAAAATATATTTTTGAAAATGTTTTGTAAATTTTTGTTTTAATTTTTTAAACATTTTTTTTAAATCTTATTTTTAAATTTATTGACTTAGAATGGTTAGACAAAATCAAAAAAAATCAAAAAAAAAATTCTTTCTAACTGCTCCTGGTTACCAGAGGGCACCCTGTGGGTCCATTGGCTGCATCTATGTGTATTGTTTTCTATTAAGGTCTCTAATACAAATCAAAGCAGAAAAACCTACCAACCTAAAAACAACCAAAAATCGCCCCTCGCAGGGGGTTATTGCTCCCTCGAGATCTATATTCACACACAAAAGAGAATCAGTACAACCGAAAAAACATAGGTAGGCGTGGTTTTTTGCCCCCAGCTTCGAATGAAAGAGTCTGATATTGCTGAATTCCATTAGTGAAATATTCGTAACAATGCCTGGTAGATCGATGGACTTAAATTTTCTGTATCTTTTCTGGCGCCTTGTCAAAGTGGATTTCAACCCGAACACAGACGGATACACGGACTTAATCTTAATCAATTATCTATGTATAAGGATTTAGAATATTCGTTAAACTCACGTCATGTATAGATACCCTTTAATTTGTAATTCCATTCTTATAGTTTAAATTTAATTTTTTATATTACGACATCAATGGTGACACCCTTATTTTTTATCCTTCTACTATTGCCGACCTAACAATGCACGTTCTTTGTAAATTCGAATTACGTAAAGCTTGTGGTTACCCTTTATATTTTATTTTTCGTACTTGTTATTGCGGAAATAGTACTACACTCTTCGTATAAATTTCAATTGAATGTATAAACCAGTTCAAAAGACAAGACCATATAAGTCCAATTACGTCACCTGTGGGGAACAGTGTTGCCAAAATTGCAGCTATCACTCTAATTGTTATTTGTAGCAATTTTGATTGCAGTCCTTATCAAGAGCAGTAGATGTTGTTAATAATAAATTTGAAACATTTTTCATTTTTATCTTAATTTTAAATTTAATTTGATGCTGTAACTTATCTAAATGACGTTAAGATCTCTTTTGAAATGATGAATTAATCATTTTTGTTTGCTGAATTATTACGTATAAAAATTCTTTATTAAAAAACGAATTGTTTACGTCAACGTGGGAATCCCATTTTTTTATGAATTTACTATTTTAATTATTAATAAATAGATTCACTTTATAATCTTTTTATTTCGATGTGATTAATGATTACAATGTCTAATGACTACTTTTAAGTGATTTAAACACTTCATACAGAAGTAGCAGTTTTTGACATTAAATTAAACTAAACAAAAACTGTTTATTGTGTAACAGTCATACAGAAGCGCACCACTATTGTGAGTAACAATAGAACCCTCTAGTAAGACATTAAGATTTAAATTTTATCAAAATTATATGGGACACCCATTTAATTTTTAAGTGTCTGCTTAAAAAGGTTTAAAATATAAGCAAATATACCTCACAATCACATCACTATAATAGGGACACCCTTTAACTGAAATTTATATTTTATATATTTTATTGTAGTGTGCATGGTAGTAAATATCCTTTGTAAATTTAAAGTCTCTGCCTAAAATGCTTTTATTAATTTTAATTTTGTTTTTGTTACTTCTTATTACGGTTGAAATATAAAATGATATTCGTACATTTTAATTTTTCATACTTTTAGTTGGAGCCCGATATACAGAGGAGGCCAAAAGCAAACTAAAGCAAGTAATGATAAGGACCAAAACGTGACTAGATGAACGTGGTTTACAAGTGGCTACTCATAAAAGAGAAATATTCATTCTCAGCACAATTATATCATATATCGGTGGAAATAGATTTACATATGGAAGGTTTCACAATGACAACAAAAAAATGGACTTAACGCTAACGAACTCGGATCAGATCCAAAATGCTATAAAAAAGTCATCGAAGATCATAGCACATGTCAGCTGTGAGCCTGAAATTAATCATATGACAGCTAAACTGATATTGATGACTAACATTGGTGGACCGCTACCAACCAAGCGAAAACTTCTGATGGAGGCGATCATCTGTGTTCTTCTCTATGGAACAGAGATTTTTGTCGAAAAAATGAAGGTGAAGAAAAAAGTGAAGCCAAAAAAAGGACTAACTACAGGTAACATCTGCGTATCGAACTGAATCGGCAAGCGTTATATTAATAACAGCGGGAATGGCCTTAATAGACCTTCACATAAAAGGACAAAAAAGGATGTGGTTAGAAAAATAAACCAGACTCCAGAAAAGAGGAGCTTAGACAGGAGATTTTAGAGAGTTGGCTTCATAGGAGAAACACCGACACAAAAGGCAGGTGGACCGCAAGCCTCATCCCAGATATAGAAAAAAAGGTACACGGACGAAACGGAAATGTTAAGTACTAATTGACCCAAATACTTTCAGACCACGGATATTTCCGAAAATACTTTCACAGAATGAATAAATACAACAATATATGAAAATAAAGATGTCACGGATGATGCACACCTTCTTTAAGTGTTCCCGCTGCACATAGGGGTATTTTGGCCATCTAGCCGGATATTACTCTTTTTTAATTTATATTTATCCTAGATCAATCAAACTTGGCAGCAAAATATCTTATGGCCTTAGGCTGTAAAGGCTTGAAAATAAAAAATAGGACCAAGGAGAGAAAAGTTCCCCTTAGAAGAACTAATCCTACCTCTGTAAAATTCAATTTTGTTTTAAATTTTCTCACACTTTCGTTTAGCAAATGCAACTTTTAAGGTCAGCAAAAATGTTTAAAAACCTAAACTTGGACCCAGGAGATTATAAAATATTATTTTCACCCCGCTCCCTTTTATGGGCGGTGACATAAAAACTTTTTTGGAAAAAATACCATAAAAATAAAAATTTTTAAGTTTTTATGAAAACATGAAATTTTTAAAAAAAATTTTTTTGTAATTTTCAAGTAATATTAATTTTTAAGCCACCACCAAAGAATTAATACATTTTCGTAATATATTTCTTTATAGTATTTAATTTATATAAAAATAATTTATGCGATTAAGCTTCGAAGGAGCCCAATTACATTATGCAACTTATGTCGCTAAAATTTATCTCTTTTCTATTTAAAAATTTTATTTGTATTTATATGGTACAATTTGTTTATATTTTAAACTTGATAACTATAACTACGAATGAGAAGAGTATGTGAATATGTGTGCCCCGCCCCTTTTAATTGTTCTCTACCCTCTCTCCATCTATGTAAGAATTCCAGCGACAAAAGATGCACAATGTAAAAAAGCGAGACTCTTACTTTTATAGTGCTTCAGATATGGTTTATGTATTTACTTTATATAAATGTACCCATCCCTGGGTAATTATTCAGACACATAACCTTTATATAGAATTCTAAATTTAATTAAAATTCTAAAACTATTGTAGACTTCTGTAAATAGTGTTCAAAACAATCAAAGTTGCTGCTAAGTCTGCAGTAACATTGAATCGGTACTTTCACAAACTTTTCTCTATTTTCTCTTGGAAATTAAATATTTTTATAGATAAAAAGATCCTATATCTTAACCCAGATACTTAGGTACCTCTCCATAAAACTTTAATTAAATTTATCCAGTAGTTTTTACGTGATGCGAACACAAACAGACGGAAAGGCAGAAAGTTGCAGTTTTATTATATGTATCGATAATAATTTATAAAATAATAATTTATTTATAATATAGCGTCGTTCGTAAATTATTGTGTTCTATACCGCAAAATTGAAAAAAATGAGATAAGGGCGGATTCGCTATAAACTTTTGGAGATCTACCGATCTGTGTAATCGATTTTCTGATATTATTTATAGTTTTCGAGATCGACTTTAGCCTATACAGCATTTTACTGATACTGTTCGTAAGTTATTATGTTCCATACTCAAAAACTTGTGCATATAGAACAAAAACATAGGAAAAATACTCAAGAAAAAAATAATTTGCTTATAATGGGTGATTTTTTTGAGGTTAGGATTTTCATGCATTAGTATTTGACAGATCACGTGAGATTTCAGACATGGTGCCAAAGAGAAAGATGCTCAGTATGCTTTGACATTTCATCATGAATAGACTTACTAACGAGCAACGCTTGCAAATCATTGAATTTTATTACCAAAATCAGTGTTCGGTTCGAAATGTTCAAATGTGACAAATTTTGTTCAGCGATGAGGCTCATTTCTGGTTGAATGGCTACGTAAATAAGCAAAATTGCCGCATTTGGAGTGAAGAGCAACCAGAAGCCGTTCAAGAACTGCCCATGCATCCCGAAAAATGCACTGTTTGGTGTGGTTTGTACGCTGGTGGAATCATTGGACCGTATTTTTTCAAAGATGCTGTTGGACGCAACGTTACGGTGAATGGTGATCGCTATCGTTCGATGCTAACAAACTTTTTGTTGCCAAAAATGGAACAACTGAACTTGGTTGACATGTGGTTTCAACAAGATGGCGCTACATGCCACACAGCTCGCGATTCTATGGCCATTTTGAGGGAAAACTTCGGAGAATAATTCATCTCAAGAAATGGACCGGTAAGTTGGCCACCAAGATCATGCGATTTGACGCCTTTAGACTATTTTTTGTGGGGCTACGTCAAGTCTAAAGTCTACAGAAATAAGCCAGCAACTATTCCAGCTTTGGAAGACAACAAAATTGGACTTTCCGAATGGACCACCTAAGACGCAGCCGCGGTCAACATTTAAATGAAATTATCTTCAAAAAGTAAATGTCATGGACCAATCTAACGTTTCAAATAAAGAACCGATGAGATTTTGCAAATTTTATGCGTTTTTTTTTAAAAAAAAAGTTCTCAAGCTCTTAAAAAATCACTCGTTATATCTATATGTTCATTGATTTTTATTAATTGTAATATTTTTTAACATTTTGTTCTATATGCTAAGAAATGAGAATAAAGTCGTAAATATGTGCATATAAAACAAAGAACTTTTTTTTAAACGCTAATTGCTTCTAGCCACGCTTCCAAAATCAAACAAGTACATTGTAAAATGAAAGACAAAGTTCGTAGCTTTTCCCTGTAAAAATATCATGGTATTTTTTTCGGTTCAGTTTTTTTTAATTGACATCTAAACTTTAACATCGATTTTCTCAAAACAGATTTTTTGCATCTAGAACACAATAATTTACGAACGACGATATATTAAAAATAAATTTATTTAACACAACTTAAAAATCAAAAACATTTTATGACCGGCAAACAGGTTTCTCACTCCTATCTACCCGTACAAGATGAGCAAAAAAGTGAAATTTGCAAAAAATCATAAAAAAATGACGGAAAACCGCGCAGCATTTTTTTTTTCTACAGTATAAAAGTAGAGATCCCAAATTTTATAAAGATATATAACATTTTTAGGATTGCGATGGAGATCACTTTCAAAAACCTTTTCAATCTTTATTCGTTTAGCTACAAAAAAAAAAAAAATATTGCAAACCTCGCAAAATCGTAAAAAGCCAATAAAAACGTATGCAATTTACTCAACTTTCCTGATTGAAACAGTGTCACAAAACGACAAATTTCGAGCAAAAGCCTTAAAAAATTACTACTCGATGAAGAATTTTGTTGTCTGTCGATCAGCCTATTTAAATTTTTACATTTCTTAAATTTAATTTTTGGCCTAATGTCCGGCTAGATTAGCTGGAATACCTCTCTGTGCGCTAGTCAGTAAATCGTCAAGAACTGGTGAGCTTCATGGGCTATTTACAGTCAAGACTATTATCGATAATATGATAGCAGACAAGAATAACTGGCGAGCAGTTGCCAAATATCGCGAAAAAAAATTGCGTGTCAAGAAAACAGATCTCGACGCTGTAGAAAGAGAGATAAGTTTAGGTACAAGGGCAGCCGGAAACTTGAAATATGTGTCGCGGAATCAAAAAGCAAATATACATATATCCTGCTGAAGAAGAACGGCGCCTGGATGCAGGTGGACGAGATGACAGTTTACGGCCAAGCAGGGAGCCACGTATGGTTACAAATCTGTATGTAGTGCGTAGTTTTACCACCTTACTGCAAAAACAAACAACAACAAAAAACATTAATTAGAAAGATGCTAATTATTTTGCTTTTGTATTACTGAAATTTATTGACATCGCATACTTATTCTTCATGTAAGTCTTTACATGCGGGGATTTTTATTTGTACCTTATTACGTTTATTGTAGTCAGACTCTTATAATGCTAAAGTAAACACTAACACTGCCTTAGAACAAATGCTCTACAATAAGTTGGAATAAGAAATTACTGATTTTATTAATAAAAAATAAAAATACAATAATAAAACTCTCTTAATTCAACGTTTCATTACAGAGAAATGCAATACGGTTTTCAGTATAAATAGTTTACACGCATTGTAAACAAATCGTAACAGTGTGAACAGTTTATTTAACGTTTAAAAATAATTTATAGCAAAATGAAAGTATTTGTATTTCTGGTCATGCTCATAGCAGTCGTTTGCGCTGTACCACAATTCGGTGGTGGTGGAGGCGGTGGTGGTGGCGGTGGTGGTGCCTTCGGTGGTGGTGGCGGTGGTTTTGGTCTTGGAGGTTTCCGACGTCAAAAATTTGGTGGTGGGCCCCGTTTAGGAGGTCTTAATTTCGGTGGTGGCCCTCGTTTAGGAGGTCGAGGTTTTGGTGGTGGGCCTGGTTTTGGTCGACAAGATTTAAGCGGCTCTTCTTCAGCATCGGCGGCAGCAAGTTCTAGTGCTGGCGGTGGTAATGGTGCTGCTTCAGCATCTGCTTCTGCATCTGCATCAGGAAGTTCGGGTTTTCGTGGTTAAAAAAAACTACGTTGAACCGAATTTTATTCGTAAGATTCAAATATTTTTTTTAATTTTCAGTTTTTATAACATAAATTGTTTTAAGTTATTTGTAGTTTAAGTTAAAAAATAAATATGTTTAAATCGAAAATATTTAAAAATTAACAAATATCTAATTACCAATGTTTTATTATAATACATGGAATAGAACGACCGACCACTAACTGCCTATTTCACAGTTCAAATTTACAAATTTTGTTTTTGTTTTAAATGTAATTGTGCGAAAGTACGAGTTCTTGTGACACTCTGAAATAGGCAGTAAACAGTATGTTTTAAAGTTAAAATTATTTTTTCTGCTTTCAAGAGTTGTAATCCGTGGAGATTCTTCCAATAAGACTGTTGAGTTGGACTATATGACTTATCCATGTAAGGCGCCGACCAAGAAGTATACCAAGGCATTTGGCTTCTGAAACTAGTGGCAGCATTTGACTACTTATGCGACTAGGGGAGCATGAGTTCCTACAAAGTGTGAATGTTATGTGACTACATGTTTGTTCATTCACCTTCATTTTCCATTTATTGAACCATTTTTCTAAATTGAGTATGTTATCTTGTAAATATAGCGGTGCTACTTGGTGACTTTCGTGAATGCTGAAAAAAGCAATCAAAACAGCCTTTAAAATTACTAATTGTTGTTATAGCGGTCATGGTTATACACTTTCTATGAAGATATCAGGACCCTAGCTATTGCGTTTAAAAAAATTAGGCAATATATGAGCCCTTGATTTTGAAAGTGGTATAAGTAAAAATTTAAAAAATCTAGTTTATCAGCTATTTGATATCAAATTCTAATAAAATAACATAATTTAAAGTAATTCACAGAATGCCATGAAAATTAAGTTGATAAATTGTTTTTATTTTTTGGTTGGTGAACAAAATACAGTTCCTGTATATTTTAATAGTGTCAGTGTAAGTCAGTCTGTTTTCAAAGCTTGGCAAAATAATTGTTAGCACTTTTGCCATTTTGCCATTGTTTTTTTTGGCATATTAGCACGATTTGGGTTTCACAGAAACTAAAATAAAAAAATCGTATTATTTATACAACCCTGGGCATTATTATAATTTAATAGAATTATTTTTGGTAGAAAAAATGGCTCAGAAAGATTTTATTTCGACGAAACAACTGGGAGAATCAACGACTAATGCAAAGAGAAACACCAACGTTGAAGCTGTGCCTCGGCGAAAAATATAATGGATCAAATTTCTAAATAAATGCTCCATTTAAGATGTTTTTGGTGCAAAAAAATATCCTCTTCAAACATTTTATACACAGGAGAATATTGACCTGCAATACGTAATCAAAAATCACCTTAAACCCAATAAAGAGAATGACTGGACAGCATATAACCATCATTACAAAATATTCAACCCATTTGGCATCAAATCCGTTTTCCCGTCAACTGCTACTAGAATACAAATGTTAATATTCACCAGATTTAGACTTGGCCATACTCTTATCACTCATTAACACCAATGACAATAATTTGTAACATCTGTAATTCACCACAGTCTGTTGAGCATATCCTAGACATATGTCCTAAATATTATCCCCAGAGATTATCAACGTTCGGAACATCACCTACACCTCTTTACTTGCTGATCCATCTCATCATAATATAATAACAATATACAATTTTATTAAGAAATGTAAATTATTAAATATGATTTAATTTATCACTTAAATTTATAAACCAAATCTATATTATACTTAGAGTCGAAGGCCTCAGTTGCTCGTACTCTCTTTTTTTCATTATATTATATCATTCACTGTATTATATAATTCTAATAAAAAAAAAAGATGTTTTTCGATGACAATTCCGAATTCAAAGTGTTAGGCCTTTCACCTAAAAGAGGAAGGCCAAGAATATACGAAAATATTGATGTTTTTCCATTATAAACAACTATTAGAACAATAACAGAAGAAAAACTTAAAGATATAATGGATTTACTGCCCTATATCCTACCAATTTTCGACATATACTTTATTTTCCTAAATAAATTACTTAGTTACAATTTAATGAGTTCGAATAAAATGTTAATTTCTAATAGAAATTTTTTTCGTTGACGGTTTAAGTCATTTATAAAGTCGTGCAGTTAATTTTGAAAATAGTATAAGTCATTTCAACCATTCAAACCCACATTATCTTTTAAAAATTGTTATAAATTTCGCAATCATAATAAATACTTATTTGTTGGTACTACTAGGTTAGGTTAGGTTTGGAAGGGTTGTGCCAAACATGGCACATCCACTCGGAGACCTATTGGTCCATTGTGATTCCCTTCAGATAAACTACAATAAAGCTAAGAAAATTATGGGGAAAAAGGGAGACTTATTATGCTTCCTGCCACCTATGACTCAGCCACCCGATTTCCTTGATGAAGCCGACGACATCCTCGATGTCGAAGAGCCCCTCTAAATAAATCTATCACCTAGCCATCTAAGTCTGCAGCTTTGTAATACCGGGCAGTGACATACGACGTGCTCAACAGTTTCCAGCTCCTCCTCATCCTCGCACAACCTACAGAAATCTGGTGTGCCGACGACCCAGTTTCTAGCCATTGCCCTAATGGCGCAATGTCCTGTGATCAACCCTATCACGGCTCTTAGAACCTTCTTGTCTAGACCCAGAAGTACCTCGGTTTTCGCAGCGTCCAGTCTAGGCCAGATTGACCTTGATACTCTGTAATCCCCCCTTACTTCCCAAGACACGTTGATTCTCCTGACTACCCAGTCTGATATCATCCTGTAGTAGTGACTAATCGGTGGCTTAACCGATTCTACCCTAATTGAATTTACCCCTTCCGAGCTCAGTCTCGCAAGTTCGTCAGCAATCTCGTTGCCCTCAACAAAACCCAACACAATCTAATCCTATACTTGTCCGTCAGTGCGTCGATAGCCTTTTTACAATCACCAACGAGCCTAGATGTGACCTTGTGTCTTTTCAAGGCTTTAAGCGCCGCCTGGCTGTCGACGTATAGAGTGACCTCTTCCCCTTCTACAACATGTCCAGACACCAGCTCTGTAGCTTTTAAAATCGCCAACACCTCTGCCTGGAACACACTACAATCGTCTGGTAGTGTGTAAACATGCGTGTTCTGGTTCCCAGGATGTGAACACCAGCACCGGCGCCCGTTTCCATTTTTTTGGCACTACTAAATTGTCAAAATATTTTATTCCATTATGCAAAAATATTTATTAATCCTATTAAACGCAAACCTCTTAATATCTCGAAACAAGAAATATATGACTTATACCACTTTCATAATTGAGGGCTCAAATATGTATATACATGTATATACGCGTGAAAAACATATCACTGTCGGAACACCATAACACTTACTGTAAAAACTTCAAGAGTCTACCTATTACGGTTCAAAAAATAAGGTCATTTACGTCCAAATCATGTCACTGTCGAATAACCCTTTCATTTTTTATTTGTTATAGCGGCCATGGCAATTCCCTTTCTATGAATATATCAAGAATCTAGCTATTACGATTCAAAAAATAAGGCAAAATCATAATAGGTAGATACTTGAAATTTACACAGGCTATGTGGCAAGAATGATAAACGACAAGGTTATGCCATCCCGGAAAAAAAAGATTTTCTGGCATGTCGGCCTAATGACCTCACGAAACTGTCTTCCTATTGGCTAATAATTCTGATTGAGAGTATAATTAGAAATTACGAGAGTTTTCTATATATTTTGTGAGAGTTTATTGGCAGGGCTGCCAATTTTTGTATATTATTTACATTTACTTGTACGCACTTATTTTACCTAATTTGTTGATTACAGACTTGAAAACCTTAAATTGACCGACCTACGTCATCTAACGGGAAAACATGATACGCATGGGGTAATCTTGTCTTCCATCATTCTTGCTATGTAGCATTATGCTCGCTATAATAAAAGATTTAAAGAATAATTAAAAGTTAAAGGGTGTCCCTATAGTAGACGTGGTTGTGAAGTAGACAAATAATTTTGTGAAAGCAAGTAATAAGACATAAAATTAAAGGCTGCCCCAAAAAAAAAAATACGTAAAGAAATTTACACATGTGAGATGGACTAGCAATTGACTGATTTATTCTTAATTGGTTTTACTATTTTGATGCAATAACTTGCTACTTGTCTTGTCATACACAACACTGCCATATTTAAGATGAAAAACAGAGATTTTAATTTTTTTTTTTTTGGAATAAGCATAATTGACCAGAATCTAAAGAACGTAAAACAATATAGTTCAAAATTGGAAATACGGCAACAAAGCCATTCCGAGCAGAATGTATGACATGCCTGATAAACACAAAAAAATCAATTGATACCATACATATATATTTTAAATGCGACGGAGTTTTTTAAGATCCGAAATTATCGCCACTTTGCAGATAACCCACTTTGCAAAGCTTTGCAGAATAAGACCAATAATATTAGAAACTATTTTGAGTAAATGCCACAGTTAGCCGCGTTCCAAAAACAGGTCAATTGACGAGGAAATGATATATTTTTTTTAAAGATGTGTAGTACCGCCAGCCAAGTCTAATTCACTTGGACTGAACTTTGTATTGGCCTAGGGTTAGTTTTCGAGATCTAAGTTAGCAAAGAGACATTGGCTCAAAAATTTATGTATAATCTCGAACAAGTACAATTACTAACAGGTGGGTTTTAAATGCTGGCTGATCATTTCAAGTTTAAAAGTCAAGATTTAGGCTAGGGCTGCAATCGCAATTAGGCTTGGACTAGTGGCACAATATGTAAAATCCGACATGTAGTCAAAAAGCGGCAGAGTAGGATTAGAAAATTAGAAGCCATAACAGTATGGACCGAAATTAAGTAACCACTTGTTCAATGTAAAAATAAATAATTCTTGCAAAAAAAAACCGACTTCAAAACAGACAAACTTAAAATCATGTTTCTTTAAGACAGTAACTATTGCGACACCCTGTAATTTTCGAATTCAAATTTTATACTAGTTATAGCGGTCGTAGCAATACAGGTTTATTGTAAATTTCAACCGTCTGTCTGTAACGGTTTAAAAGTTTTGTCATATACATCAAATTACATAAACTATTGCGACACCCTGTAATTTATAACTTTAAATATTTATACATATTATAACAGATATAGTAATGGACATTCTGTCTAATTGTGAAGTGTTTATCAATAACTGTTTAAAAGATATGGTCATATATATCAAATGACGTCACCTATTGAGACACCCTTTAAATTCAAATTTTAATATAAATACTTTTTAAGGAGGACTATGTCATACAGATTCTTTTTAAATTTTAACTTTGTGTCCATATATATCAAATTACATCAACTATTGGGACACCCTTTAATTTCCAATTTTAATTATTTATACTTGTTGTTATACCAGACATAGTAGTGAACATTCTGTCTATTTTTCAAGTGTTTGTCTATAACGGTTCCAAAGATGAGGACATAATGGTCAAATTACATCAATAATGAGGACACCCTTTAATTTATAGATCAAAATTTTATACTTGTTGTAATAGCGGACTAAGCAATATAGGTTCTTTGTAAATTTCAACTGTCTATCTATAACAGTTGAAAAGTTTGGCCATATATATTACTTTTACATTAACTATTGGGACACCCTTTAATTTCCAAATTCATATTTTACACTTGTTATTTTAGCGGACTTAGCAATACAAGTTTTTTGTAAATTTCAACTGTCTGTCTATAACGGTTCAAAAGTTTGGCCATATATATATCAAAATAAACCAACTAATGGGACACCCTTTAATTTCTAATTTTAAATATTTATACTTATTATAACAGACATAGTAACGAACATTCTGTGCAACTTTCATGAGTTAGTCTATAACGGTTCAAACGATAGGGGAATAAAGGTGAAATTAAGTCACCTATGGGGTCACCCTTTAATTTTTAATTTTATTTTTTAATTACTTTTTGTTATTGGGAGCTGCAGTGATACGCACTTTTTTTTAATTTTAAATTGGTAACCTATAAAGTTCATAATACACGTAAAAAACATGTATGTTGTATGGGGACACCCTTTAATTTTTAAACTTTTGAACTTCTTTTAAAATGGGACCAATCTGTAGCCATAACCTTTCTAATACTGCAAAAATTTTGAAAATCGGTTCAGAAATGACCGAGCTCTGAAGGCACAAACATACAAAAAAAAAAAAAAAAAAGCAACACACAGACGAATTGATAACCTCCTTCTTTTTTTGAAGTCGGTAAAAAATAAATAGCGATGTAATTCGGCTAGCTGCAATAGAAAATGATAACTTCTAGAAGGACGGCGTGGCACATCGAACTGTGTTGCACTGCTTTCTGTAATGTTTTGCATCTCGTGGTCGTCAATGGCTGTGAAATGTACACACGTTGTTATGTAAAAGAAAATGTTCAATGCAAGAGTACGCCTATTTTGTAGAGAAAACTTCGTACTTGGGACACACCCACAGTCAGAAATATGTCTGGATAATGTAAGTCACCTTTGGCTTTTAGTAGATATATCGCCTTCCAATCCGGCTCTTTACGCTGCGTAATATGCAATTTAAACCTACTACTTTGAATAAATAACACAGTGCAACAAATAAAAACTTTTTGAAAAATACACGTACGAAATAGGTTCGACTCTACTATCAAAGAGTAGTCAACCCCTATACTCAGTTTGGCGAAATTGGTGACCAATTTTTATTTATGGTTCTCGAAAGATTCGAAAAATCAGTGGGCCCTTCAAAAAAGGTGTCATCAGTTTGCGTCTAATATCTCATTCAAACTAGTTGATACCGTTTGTTTGGCAATAATTTAGCCTAGTCTATATACATTTTATGTCAAAAAAATTATTTATTCCTGTACTTTTTTTGAAAAATAAAAAAAATATATTTTTTTATGACGCTTTTGAGCAAAACAGGATCGTCGTTGACGTCATTCAACAATTCCTAAACGATACTAATGCCATTGCTTTTGCTAAAAATATATCACTTTTGGAACAAACTTCGCTGCAACATGTTTCATGCATGGCATGAGCCCATTAATATGCCAACATCCTCTGCAACTTCTCTAATCTCTAAACTCCTCTAATTCATGGTGGAACAGTAAACGCCAGGAGTGCGTGGTCAAGAATTCAGAAAGGATGGACAGGAACGACTCGCAAGGGGTGAACAGGTTAATCTCTCAAAGTTCTCCTATGGCGTTGAACCGGGATATTTCGATAGGGAAGGACAGGGAAGGCTCGTTAGAGATGGAGAGGTTAATCCTTTTAAGAACACCGGTTGACCAAGGGAAGATATCGAAAGAGAATGATAAAGAAAACTCTCAAGGGGTGGACTGGTCAGTCTATGAGGATACTTCTACGGCTATGGAGGTAAATGTGGATGAATTCGACGCAACTGGCCCTGTGGGCTTAGGTAAATCCTTTTCGGAAGCAGGCACCTCAAAACGTTCCTTCAACGTCGAGTCGGAGTCTCTACAGCTCATAACTAAAAGGAAAGAGGCAGCGCACATTGTGTGTTAATGTCCAGCACTGAGTAGCATAAGACTCAGGACCACTGGTAGAAGCCTTTTAAATGTGGATGCCATGGGGGACCTGAGCCTTAATAAAAACCCTAGCAACAATTACCAGTCGACAGCCTAAAATCTCTAAATTCAAGATTACAAACTGGTTGTAGCTCGAGACTCAATGTAAATAAGTTGCGTAAATTACATTTCGGTTTCCTGAAATCATAGAGGTTCTGCTTCGATATTCCACCTACATAATTCATAAAAAAAAACTTCTCTAATAGTGATTCGACGATTTTTCATTTTTTTCAGTTTCAATGTTTTCTTCTTTTCTTGACGTGGTTGCAACTTTATGGTGCTCATCATCATCAGCATCTTCTCGGCCTTCTGTAAAGCGCTTGTATCACTTATAAACACTTTTTTGAGATAAAGTGGACTCGGCAAATGCCACAGTTAACATTTCAGGTGCTTTGGAGCAGTTTATTTAATTTTTAACGCAAAACTTAATTAAAAAGTGTCAAATATCGAAGAACTGACACAAACGTGACTACCCTTTTCAGTTTTCCACAACAAACTACTAACCCAATTTGTTTATTAATGCCAACATATGACTAACACATGTTTGCTAACATAAAAAAAATTTAGATACTCGAATGTACACAGCCCGCGAAAATTCGAAATTCACCTTTTCTTTTGAACAGACCCCCTATGTGAAAAACACGTTCAGATTGTTCAGTTTTACAGTGGCTACAATTTTTTTATTTAATTATTTTTTTTAAGTGCAGGAATAAATTTTTTTTTTTTGACATAAAATGTATATAGAATTTATCAAGCGAATCCTCGGCTACATTATTGCCGAACAAAGTTAAACGCTATCAAGTAGTTTGAATGTGATATTAGACAAAAACTGATGACACCTTTCTGGAAGGGCGAACTGAATTTCCGAATCCTTCGAGGCCCATCTATAACAATTGGTCACCAATTTCGCCAAACTGAGTACAGGGTTTTACTGCCCTTTGATATTAGAACCGAACCTATATATACTGTCACTTCCCCGTATTTTTTTTTTTCAATGTTGTACTGTATAATAAAAATAAACAAATATTTTTTTAAACCCCATTTTTGCCACTTAAATTAGGTGTCCATTTAAAGGTTAAAAAATTTATTTTTTTAAGATTTATTATTTTGTCTTTTTGAAAGTTTTTTATTGTTTTTTTGTGGTTGGACTAACGTGTTCTGCAATCTTCAATAGTACAACATTAATTTTATTTTGCAGCCCAGTGTCAATAATATTCTTTATAAAAACGAGCTTTTTGTTTGAGTAACATTGTATAATTAATTTTATTTCTATTTTAATTGCATTCTTTATTAAATAATTTTTTCTTGTTTTCTTTCTTAATTCGAACGAATTCTAGTCTTAAAAATTTTTGATATAAAAGTAAGATAAATTTATCATTTGTTGCTCAGTTATCTAATAGTATTTTCAAACATGAAATTCTTTATTCTTTTGTGTCTTTTAATGGTGGCCGTATTCGCCGTTTCGAGTGTTGGATCTGCTGGTGCCAATTCTGGAGTGGATAAAAAAGCTGACAGTGGAAGAGCCGCCTCAAGTACGGCAAAATCTACTGCTGACTTGACCAAAGCTGCACAAAATTTGAAGGCAAAACCTGTTAGTCGTCTTCACACGTCCGTACCAAAAAAGGGATAATAAGAAAATTTTAATAAATGTTTATATACGAAAACAAATTTTATTAAATGATGTTTTATTTTTACGTAAATTGTGTTTTGCGCTACGTTATGAGTTGTCATTAATCATTAGAAAGTAATTTCAAAACTCCAGTTTAAAAAAATGCGATTTAGGGTTATGGCCATTACACCTCATCCCCTGAGCTTTTTTTATGTGGAATTTCCTTGGAGTAATCGAACGAACAATTACTTACTATTCCATATGCCAAATGTCTATTATTTTTTGGTGACATTAACGTATAGCTGGCCACTCTAGTGCTGGCAATATATTTTACTTTCACTAACTCCAGACGAGTCCCCCTATAGTACTCACTACTTTTGTTAAAATAATGGCAAGGCACTGTTATCGCTAAGCGATTTTAACTACAAACGAAAGATAAGAAAACTTAAACTAAATATGGCGATTGGTTATCCATTGAAGGGTTTGCAGCAACATAGAGTTAAGTCCAATTTTTTTAATTTATGGGAAAATAGAACAAAACTTTTCAAAAATGGATGATATATTTACATCGTCCATACATAACTAACAGTTGACTTATTCTGGCGGATACCTTGAGAACTATAAATGGTAGATAACGCTTTGTTGAACCTATGTTCCCGCCAATAATCGGTTGTTAACTCTGGTTAGCCTAATAATAAAGTTAACTCTTTGTTGCTGAACACCCTTCAATTGTGTGCTTTAAGTAAAAGCATTTATTTGAGAGTTTTTTGTAGTCCATACGTGTTCTATACAGTTCTTAAAGTAGCGCTCAACTACTAGTCGTACACGAACTTAAAGACGCACAATACGAACTTAAAGTACACGCATACTCACATTTGTCTATTGTTCATGTGCATTTTTTCGCGTTTACGAACTTAAAGTATACCCTGTAGGCAGAGCCGCCCCAAGAGCTACCGTTTAGGTAGCGCTTAGGTAGCAGAAATGAATTAAAAAATTTTCGGGAAATTTTTCACTTTTGCGGCTACCTAAGCGCTACCTAAACGGTGTTAAGAATCATTCATAGGAAGTTCATATGTTCTAGAAAGTTGTTTATTGAGATCTTGGGTTCATTTTTGTAGTTGATTGTTTCCTTGAATTTTGAACGGTTTGCTACCTATGGACTTGAACAGGGGAAAAAAGGTAAAAAAATTGAATTTTTTAAAATTTTTTGCGATTTTGACCTTGAAGATGAAGTTTTTTTGAACAATTTTTGTTCTTTATGACAAGAGCTACAACTTTGCCTCAGCGAGTATATCAAAATTTCAAACGGTTTGCAAAATATGAGCTTGAGTAAATGATAATTTTTTGCAAAAATGACATCGAGGCCCCACATCTTTAAGGGCCCATAAAAAAACCTGGAGGACTTTGGGCAAAACTGGGAGACAGAGGTCTTTTTTTTGTCTTTTATCACGTAGTGGTGTCCGTATATGGTTATTTTTTTCCGTGTTGCACTGTGTTACCATACCATAAACATTCTGTATGATTATTACGAACTGAATAATTTTTTATCATCTTGTTTAAAAAACTGTCTGGAGCACAAAGCTTCAATTAGTAAGAGAAGAGGAGGCAACGACTAAAGTGCTTCTTAAGGAGGTCCTAAAGCTCACTTTCTATTTTGCTCCTTCTAGTTCTTCGGCTGTCATCAGTGAACGTGAGTACACTTAATGAAGTTGAAATACTAGTAATACGAGATTGAGATTCTAATGACGAAGATATTACAAAACGATATTAATTTCTTGTCCTAAAACTGTTGGCTTGATAAATTCGGATCCATCCTCTTGGCCAGAATTCAAAAATAAAAACGAAAAGAATGAATAATTTTTAAAGGGCCCTTGCCATTAAAGGCTGATTGATAACTATTATCCAAAAAATACCCAAAAAAGATATTTTTGTAATCAACATCAGCTTCGTTGTGCAGAAAATGGGGAAAAAATAAAACGTTAAAGTTTACCATTCCAGATTTCATTGAAACTTTTTTTATTTACATTCCTTGACTTCCTGATTCGAATTATAATTTAAAAAAAAATCCCTTATATTTTTTTATTTTTACTACATAATATGTAAGTAACCCTTTTGTAAATATAAGTATAAAATCAAAAAAAAAAAAAAAAATATATGAGAAATATAAACTTATTTAGACCAATTAAATGTGTAGGGCAACAGATCACAATCTCGCCCCGGGCGCCTACTAACCTCGGGGCGGCCCTGTCTGTAGGAGATCGAACTAGTGTCTCACTAGTGTTTTACTAGTACAAAAAGCAGGAGTACTAGTTCTCAACTGTAAACTTTCTTATACCATCTTAATGCTCAAATTAACATTGAGTGTGTTTGCAAAACACTAGTACCATTTGTTCTAGACGGATACCAGTACACTTGGACCCTTTTGGGTGCTTTTGAGCCAGATTATTACTAGTTTTTAAATGCCTATTGTGGTATGGTAGTTCTAAGGAAAATATTTTATTTGTCATTATAAAAATAGAATGAAGGAAAGACTAAATCTCAAAGATCAAACTCCAAAAATTATACTAAAACACAAATTTTTCCGTTACCCAAATATTCTATCAGTCTGCAAGTGGTACTCTTGAACTAATTCAAGTATTACAACTCATCAGCACTAGTATTTCGTAATGCAAGTTCTAACCCTGTTTTCATTACTGTTTGTAGTTTTAGTAATTGTACTACTTTATCCAGGGATGGGTGCCTTTATATAAAGTAAATACGTAAGAGCCTTTCAATTTGGTGAGGATTACTTTCAAAGCAAAATCGAAAAAAAATATTGTCAGGACAACACATTTGTTTTATTCTTCCAAAATTACAGCCCTTAACTCATCTTCGCTATTGAAACGCCTCTTAGGAATGTTTTTTCAAGATAAATTCACAAATTTTCAACTGGATAAATAAGTCAGGACTCTGAGCAGGAGTATACAGTACTTTGCCACATATTTAGAAAATCACGTCCTTAACAGAAGAGCCTTATATTTGGAATCATTATTCTGATAAAACTTGAAAGTTGGCTTTCTATTAGTATAAATCCTATATTTATTGACCCTGAAAATTAGATGACCAGTTAATATATTCAGGTAGTAATTCGCAACCATTCTGTGTACAATGAAATAAATTACACCAACTCCCTTATTAGATATGGACCTATAAATTATTACATAAAGTTTTCCAACATTTACTACTGGATTTATGTTCCGACTTTCTAACGCTTTTAGGTCTTTTCCCCAAACTCTTTTAGGCCCACCGTTATAGAAATGAAACATTTTGATATCTTCGTTAAATATAAAGACATCCTAGCAGTCTACAGGTTTGGAAATATGCGTTACAGCAAGGAACAATCGCCTTTTTTTGTGTTAAATTGAAAGCAATGGTTTCTTTCGAGCTTCATTTGATAAATACCCATTCCACTAAAGACCTGCCTTACCATTTCGTGGGAGACTGTCAGAAGCTTATTTCACCTTCTTCCTTAAAACACGTTCTGTCGTCTCCAAAATCTTGCGAGGGTGGCCAGTTGAAAGCTCTAATTTTGGTGTTTTTTGATAATTTTTAATATTTAAATAAAATGGAATTAATAATAGACATTAAAAATACACCATGCCTTTATGATAAAAGCCAAAAACAATACATTTTTCACTATGTCAAAACAATTTCTTGGCAGACTATATGTACCTGGTAATGATATGTACTTTTTGTGTCGGTTGAAATAAGCTTCTGGATTCCAAGGATTTAATCAATGGCCCCGAACCAAAAAAAGCGGTTAAAATGAAAATGCATTGGTTTGCGAAATATTTAGCAGTATGACACAAACCTGCATTGTTGAAAGCTGGTATGCTACTGATTTAAAATTTTTACATGTTTTATTCTCTTTGTGAGATTCTAGTTGAGATTGTGTATGTGCTCACAGACCCTTAGGGGTTTGTCTGGGGGCTCTAGGTTTAATTATTTTGCGTTCTAAAATAATATATTAAATACTTAGTTATACATGTATTAACTGCCCATAGGATGTGCAGGGTGAACACGTCCGTATGTTTTCAGGAATCGTCGGAAACATTAATCATGTAAACAAACAGATATGTACATACATACATATGTAACATAAAATCGATGGTCCCCATCGCACAATAGGTTAGGTTAGGTTAGGTTAGGTTAAGAAGGGTTGTGCCAGAAATGGCACATCCACTCGGAGACCGGAGGGTCCATTGTGATTCCCTTCAGCTAACTAAAACTAAGAAAAAAAACAAACAAAAGGAGAAAGGGAGACCTATTATGCGTCCTGCTACCTATCGCTCAGCCATCCGATTTCCTTAATCAAGATGACAACATCCTCGATTTTACATCGCGCGGTGTCGAAAAGCTCATCGAGAAATCTCTCACCTAGCTATCTAATTCTGCGGCTTTGTAATACCGAGTAGAGACACACGATGTGCTCCACAGTTTCCAACTCTTCCTCGTCCTCGAACATCTTACAAAAGTCTGATGTACCGGCAAACCATTTACTAATCTTTGCCTTAGTGACGCAGTGATCAGTGATCACACCTATCACGACTCTCAGAACTTTCCTGTCTAAACCCAGAAGTAACTTGGTCTTTGCACCGTCCAGTCTGGGCCAAATTACTGTTACTCTCTGCATTCCCCCCTTACTTCCCAAGACAGGTTAGTTCTCTTAACTATCCAGTCGGATATAATCCTATAGATATTACAGGTTGGTTCTCCTAACTATCCAGTCGGTTATAATCCTATAGTAATAATTTATTAATAACTAATTATTAATAACTAAAATTAATAACTAATCGGTGGCTTAACCGATTCTACCCTAAATAAGTTACTACCCTCCAATCCCAATCTTGCAAGTTCATCAGCGAAAGCCTTTTTTCACTCACCTACCAGCTTCGACTTGACACTATGTCCTTTCAAGGCTTTTGAAGTGCCGCTTGGCTGTCGACATACTGAGTGACCTCTTCCCCTTCTTAAACTTGTCCCGACACCAGCTCTGTGGCTTTCAAAATCGCCAACACCCTCTGCCTAAAACACACTACACTCATCTGGTAGTCTGTATGACATGCGTGTTTTAGTTTCCAGAATGTGGGCACCAGCACCGGTGCCCGCTTCCATCTTTAAGCCATCTGTGAACACCGCAACCCTGTCATAGAGTTTACCAGACCCAAACCATTCTACCCTTTTTGGGAATGCAACCAAGGGTATTCTACAGAAATCAAATTCAGTGACTATAAAGTCCGTTAGCCTAGGGGTTAATGGAAGCGGTCCGATGCACAATAAATCTATAAAAAAAATTATAAAAATTTTGTGCACAACATCGAAGTTTTGGTTTTAGTTTCTAAATAGTTGTTTCAAATTGTAGCTGTAATTTTTAGCACAACCCTTCTAAACAAAAGCTAACCTAACCTACTAAATAATTAGTTAAAAAAAAAATTGAATAAAACACAAAATCAACAGGTTTACCCCTTTTCCATTAATATTTATTTTCATTTCATTAATACCATTCAATGTGATTGAATAAAATTTTCTTGATGTTAGACGACACCATCAGCATTAGCAACCGCATTGGCACTAGCACTAGCAACAGAGTCACCGTGACCACTGGTATTTGCAACAGCACTGGCGTTAGCTGTAGCGCTTGCACTACCACTACCACTACCACCACCACCACCATAGCCTCCGCGTGAACCGTGTCCTCCATGATCTCTTAAATGTCTACCACTGACGGCAACAATGGCAAGCAAAAGAATGCAGAACAATGCAAAAAATCTCATGGTTGGTCGAGTAAGTTTAATGCAATCAAATAAACTGATTTCTAATGTTTTAAATGCTGGGCTTTTATAAAAGCAAACAAAATTTAAATCGAAAACAGGATTAAATTAAACTGAATATGTTAATTTTGTTGAAATAAAAAATTGCCAAAAATATAACAAAATCTAATTAAAAGATGTTTGAAATTATAAATTATAATAATAGTATTAACCCGTTTCAAATTGCAATATGTGTGCAATAGAAGAATATTAAACCTGATGTAATCAAATATGGGGAGGTTTAATTTGATTTTGAATAAAAAATTTGAATTTATAAAATCTAAGTTAAAGAGATTGACTTCTTTTTGGTCAAAAAATAGGGTTTAACGGTAGAGACGGAAGACTTTGATGGGTGATTTCATGTCAAATCACCAAAAAAAACAAATTGCTTTCAAATTTACCACTCCCGATTTTATTTAAACTTTTTTTATTTAAATTCGTTGAATCCAAATATATATGTTAATTTATAACGCGTGATCCATTTCGAGGTTCCCTACTTTTTTAAAGAAAAAAAAAAACATAAAATTCAAACTTAATGGACAATGTTTATTATCATTTGAAAGAACATTCTTTGCCATTTATTTTTTGAAGATTATGTCTATCAAATGTTGGCCGTTGCTACGTCCATCCGTTGAGTCCAATTTTCGATGACTCGTTCGAGCATTTCGACTGGTAACTGGCGAATGACACGCGTGATGTTTTCCTCCAAGGCCTGAATCGAAGCGGGTTTGTCCGCATAAACTTCAGGCTTTACATATCCCCACAGGAAAAAGTCTAACGGTGTGATATCACACGATCTTGGTGGCCAATCGACCGACCCAAAACGTGAAATTATGTCCTCACCGAAATGTTCTCTCAATAAATGCCATTGATTGGTGCGATGTGTGGGAAGTGGCGCAGTCTTGCTGAAACTAAATGTCGCCGAGATCACGAGGCATCAACTAGTCGGTTATCATGGCACGATAACGTTCCCCATTCCCGGTTACGTTCACGCCGGCCTACAAACCACTCCAAAACGTTGTTTTTTCTGGATGAAGTGGTTACTCTTCGTCATAAATGCGGCAATTTTGTTTGTTTACATACCGATTGAGCCAGAAATAGGCCTCATCGCTAAACAAAATTTGCCTCGAAAACATCGGATCTTCTTGGAACTTTTTAAGAGCCCATAGAGAGAAGCGATTCAGGCGTAAGTCTTTTCATTATGAAATGCCAAACAATACTAAACAAAAATACCATGACAGCATGACACGACCCACACGTGATCTGTCAAAAAAGGCTATTAAAAAAAGTGCCTCGAAATGGATCACCCTCTCAATAAATCCATTCAGATTGTAATGACACAAAATTAAGTTTTTTTAACATAACTTCTGATCCCACCATGGTCCTACTCTAAAACTTTTATGGTGTACAAACTAAATGCCAGGATTCACTATCCTAACAATCGTACGATTCAATCACAAAAAAAATCTCTCATAATTCTGTCATACTCAAAATCGTTACTATTTTATGAATTTTTTCAAAAGATTATAAAAGCTTACAGATCTCTCAAAAAGTCTGTCACACACATACATTTCTAATCCAAACTATCATACTTTTTTAGTGCACATCCAATTTTTGGCAGATCGTACGACTAACTATGATAGTGAATCATGGCCTTAAGCCACATTAAAAAAATATGTAAATATAAAAAAAGTGCAGGGCATTCGTTGGGACTGCCAATAGAAGTGAAAACTGAGTAACTTGTGATTACTTTTGATATTAAATCATTACACTAACACGTATAAACTCCTTTGTAAAAATATATGTTACAGTGAGCAATATAAACATGTTGTGTGAATCAGCACAAAATCTATATCAGAGAGAATCAAAACATGTTTCGTTTAGTTTTTTTTTTCAAACTAAAACATTGCAATGTTGCTAACGGTTGTGTGTTAAAATGATCATTGTGCCAATAGAATGAATGATATTACAGCTTTCATTTGTTTGCATAAAGACAAACTGAATGGCAGGAATACCGATAGACAGAACAGTCAGACCAGTCAGGCAGTCATACACTCAGGTCGTCGGATGACGGCGGTTTTGGTGACGGCGGTTTTTGGTGACGACGGTTTTTGAAATCAGTATTTTTTCTTCAACCAAAAAGTGGTCACTTAAAAAAAAAATAAACAAAACTATCTCTAGATTTTAATAAAACTTTTTACCATGATTTGATATCCGTATGAAATCCCCTTTAAAATGAGCTATTACGCAACTTCCTGGGGCAACTGTAATTAGAGTATATTATAACATATGTATGTATATCGAGCGTATATGCAAAAACGCGATATTTTTCTGTTTTGATAACTGTCTAGCTAAAAAACTTTAAGAGATAAATTTTTTTAAAATTATATTTGGATTCAGGGAGGGAATATAAATAAAAAAAGTTTTAATAAAACTGAAATAGTCATTTTGAATGCCTTGTTGATTTGACATTGAATTACCCTACTAACTTAGTGAATTTATTATAATAATTACCTGTTCCCACACACGTTGTGTGCGTCCTGACAATATTTTGCTCGATTTTGCTTAGAAAGTAATCCACACCAAATTCTAAGACTCTTACTTCTATAGTGCTTCAGGTATACATACGTATTTACTTTTCATAAAGGTATCCATCCCTGGATAAAATTCTTAAATTTATATAAAATTCTAAAAATTAGGGTAAAGCTCTGAAAATGTTGTTAAAAATATTTTAATAACAATATGTAATTCCACAAGCTAAAAATACAAATCAATTCATATTTTGTTATTATCTGAAATAATAAATTGTTTTTTGGTTGAATAGACATGGAATTACTACATTTTAAACTACAGAATTATTTTATTTATAACAAAAGCGTAAAACTGCTGTCTAAACCAAAAACCATAATACATTTTTGTAACAATTCTGTATTTAGTAATTTTTTACTCCGTTTATGTAAACTTTATTATAAACGTGGTAAACTGCTGGGAACCTTCGTTTATTATATAGTGGGTCGCAAAGTGTTAAATTCGAAGTTAAATTCGAATGTTGTACTTAACACTTAATCGAGTAACTGTAGTATACTTTAGGGAAAAAACAAATATAATTTTTTGTATTTAATTTATATCTCTAAAATATGTTAACAAAATTAATAATTGTTTAAAAAATAATAAAGTTTTAATTTCACCGTTTCTAGTTTGTTGTTGTTTCAAGGTGAGTTACAAATTATTCTTAAATGTTTATTACTGTTTTTAGGGTTCCGAAACCAAAGGGTAAAAACGTAACCCTATTGTTTCCGCTACAATGTCTGTCCGTCTGTCAGCGCCTTTTATCTATGGAACCGTAATAGGTGGACTCTTGAAATTTTCACAGAAGATGTATAACTGTTGCCGCTATAGCAATAAATACTATGACTAATAGGGTGTTGCAATAGAGACGTGTTATTAACGTATATGTGTTTATTTCGTGAACTGTAGGAGTCATACACCTAAACTTTACAAACAGTAATTAAAACTTTGTTCGCTATACAAACAAGTATAAAAAAACCTAAAGATTAAAGGGTGTTCCGATAGTGACGTGATTTGCATGTATAAGGACTAAGTTTTGAACCATAATAGGTAGCCTCTTAAATTAGGTGTATACCTGTGGCCGCTGTAGCAACAAATGCTAAAACTTATAGGTTGTTCCGAAAGTGATGTGTTAATTAAGATTATGTATTTATTTCTTGAGCTGTAGGATACAAACACTTATTTGCACAAATTTGTAGACAGTAATCAAAACTATGTTCGCTTTCTTAACAAGTATGCAAAATATAACCTAAATATTAAAGGGTATTCCGATAGTAACGTGATTTGCTTGTATATGGCCTAAGTTTTGAGCGATAATAGGTAGAATCTTGAAAATTTTACAGGAGGTGTATTACTATGGCCACTATAACAAAAAGTAAAAATTAAAGGGTGTTCCGACAGTGACGTGGTTTGCATGAATATGACCAACTTTTTTAATCATAAAAAGTAGGCTCTTGAAATTTTTACAGATGGGGTATTACTATGACCCCTATAAAAAATAATAAAAATTAAAGGGTTTTCCCGCAGTAAAGTGATTTTCATGTGTAACGCCCTATTTCTTGAACCGTAATAGGTATAATCTTAAAATTATGTACAGAAGATGTGTTGCCATGGCCGACGTGACAATTACTAAAAATTAAAAGGTGTTCTGATAGTGACATGTTTTTCACGTATAGTTACTTTTTCATGGTAATATGTAGACTCTTGATATGTTTATAGAAAGGGAATTGCCATAATCGGTATAACAAATAATAAAATTAAAGGGTGTTCCGACAGTGACATTTTGTAAACCGTAATATGTAGCCTCTTGAAATATTTACAGTAGATGTGGTACTTCGGGCAATATAACAATTACTAAAAATTGAAGGGTGTCCACTAGTGATATGTTTTTTCACGAATATTACCTTATTCTTTGAACCGCAATAGGTAGGCTTCTGATATATTTATAGAAAGTGTATTACCATGACCGCTATAACAACAATTACGAAAATTTAAAGGTTGTTCCAATAATGAAGCAATTTTCGCGAATGTAACTTTAATTTTAAAACTAAAAAGTCCCCCATAAGACACAAAAAATTAACAACTTGAATTTTTAAAGTCGTACTAAACATAGTACGGAAACTTACGTGTGTGAGACTAACTCGCACTTGACTGATTTATTAAATATTTTATTTCTAAATGTCTGTGAATATTTAAGAACTTGTGTTTAAATTAATTACTCCGTTAGCGAAGCTGTTAGTGATGACACACAATATGACTGCAACTTCAGGCAAAAACGTTATCGAGCATAAAAGACCTATAATTAAATAGGCACCATTTACTTCCAATTCTCATAAAACAATAATTTTAAAATAAGATCAAGAAAAAAAATTTCGGCCGTTAAAAGTTTTGACATCAAAATGAGAATCAGGTACTTGATAAATACAATATGGGACCAATACAATCTTAAAGCTTCATAATTTTCTTCATAAGTTAATACTTTTTAACCCTTCACCTCAGGTGAATTGGGTATTTATAGGTTTAATTTTTACAATATTCATTTCCGACCCCATATGTATGTGGATCCTTATAATTACAGAAGTTGATTAAGCGATGTCCGTGTGTCTGTGTGTTGGTGTTGAAATGTCATTTGCCAAGGCATCAAACGAGGCACAGAAAATCTAAGCCCACCAATCTACCAGGCATAGTTTTGAAAATTTTAGGATTGCAATTCAGCAATATCAGACTATACCATTGGAGGCTACGGACAAAAAACCATGCCCACCTACATTTTTTCAAGATGTTTTCATATGAAAGAATTTTTTTAATGATTTTATTTTTAGTCTGACCAGTCTAAAGCTATATAGATTGCAGGAAGGTACTAATTTAAAAAATAAAAAATTACAAAAATTAAAAAAAAATTACATAAAAATTTAAAAAATTTTTACAAAAATGTTTCAAGAAAAGTTTTACTTAAAATTTTTCAAAAAAATTTTTAACAAAAATTTTACAAAAAATTTTCAAAAAAAGTCTTACTAAAAATTTTACAAAAAAACAAACTCAAAATAAATTTTTTCAAAAAATTTTCAAAAAATTGTTTAACCAATTTTGAAATAATAGGGTAATACAATATGTAGCATTACTATGATGAAGGGTATATAAGATCCGGCATGGCCGAATATAGCACCCTTACTTGTTTTAATTTCTCTTTGTTGCGTATTTTCCGAATACTCTCCATAGCAGGTCTTAAACTTTAATGATTTCTTTAGAATTATATTAAAAATCTGTAGCAGAAATGACTTATTTTATACACCAGTAACGACTTTAATTTCTAAAAGTTGTACTGTTTGAAAATTCGAATGACTTAAATAAACATAAAGTTTTATCTGGTGTAACAAACCGTTGTACACTTAAATATTTAAGTTTATTGTTATAAAATAAAGCCAAACAAATTCAAAAAGAAATAAAAATTTTAAATAAGTTTGTTAAAACTAGTCTTGTTTACTATATTCAAGCTGCTACCCGGTATGCTTTGCTTACAGCTGTATAATTTAGGGCCATTATTATAATAGAAGCGATAAGTATTTTTCTGTTACTATAAGCTTTAATATACGTACTTTAAAGGCAAGTGTTATACTAACGAGCCTTATCCTCGTTATTAAAACGAAAAACTACTTATCTCTCCGATAAAATTCTAACTTTAGCTATTGGAAAGTTATAATAATGGCCCTAAAAGATATAAGAGACATTTTTTTACTATTTATTAATTAATTTATTTCTATGTCGAAATTTTGATTGCACTTACTTAACTATTTCTTACTTGGTATTATTTAAACCAATGAAAACTGATACATTGATTAACGCTATTAAAATGTTTACAAGCTCAGAGTCAAACAACAAAATTTATTGGGTATGCCCTACTCCTTTAATTTAATTTTGTAGTTTATGAAAATATTAATATCTTTTAAGCCCTCAAAATAGGTGTTCAATTCCATGATGACTTCGTTTAAACCAAATCTCTTCAAATCTAAAAATTTATTGATTTCTGACGTGATGACCTTTTTTAAGCGACCTAACCGTTTAATAGCATTTTTGATGGTACGGCCCAACAGAACCCAGTAAACCACTTTTTAAACATTGATGGCGCGGAATATTATCTTTAAGCCTTTATTTTCATTCAGTGATTTTTTTTTGCGTAAAAAATAATAGTTGATCAGCCATGTTATAGAATGGATACCTGTTGTGTCGCTATGCACATAGTATGCAACAAGGGTGTTGATAGATGCAATGTTTTCACCCATTGGACACACCAAGTGGTCAGGTTAACGCAACAAGCCAGGTACTGATTAAAATCTGTATCACACATGTTGGCTTTCAATGGCTTTCAACAACAAAATAATAAAAGCGGCGTTCTCAAAATTCGACAGTAGTCCAGTTATCATTAAACACAAGTAGTATTGCATAGAATATTACGGTGGTGGAAATGCAAAAATTGCGGAAGGGGGAAATTTATAATTGAGTGAATCACTATTAAAGTTCTACAATAATATACGATGAATTTAATTTTTATAGTATTCCAATCCTGCACCCATTAGTAACAAAGGTTGTTGCACTAAATTTTAAGGCTTTCACTATTTCAGCTCTCTACAGATAGGATAGTAATATTGACTGTTCTTGTATCTTCCAATTCTCTAGTAATAAGATATTCACGATTTACTGTGCATGCGATGTTCGCTTCAACACTGCTAATTTTTGGTTCGAAAAATTACTCAATTGGAGTTTGAGGAATATTTTCCTTGTATTAAAAGAAAAGAAAAAAAGGCCTATTGAGGTAAACCCATTGTCTTATGTATTCACTGTGGATTAAATGCGCACGTTACACGCTACAGCAAAAGAAGTCTTATTCACTTTGATTTTAAGTAATACATATTTACTGTTTACTTAGCGACCCATGCCCACTGTTTCAAATCTGTAAGTTTTAGATTTAACTATGCACCTTTATAAAAAAAGGCTATTTTTGGATCAATTACTCCTCTCATTTATAAAATTGCTACTTGTAGAAAATTTTACGACTGTTTGTTACAGTTGCTCGATAAAAATTTGATTTGTATGGAAAATTTTAAATGTTTCATCTTCATCAATTTTTTGGATAATTATGCACATTTCCAAAAAAAAGTTTATCATTCGAAATTTAGAGGCTTGGGCTAATTTAGTTCTTTAAGAATACGATAATTTTTTTTTCACTTTGCACGAGTCATTTTCATACAGCCTACTTGTTGCTCAGCTATTCACATTAACAACTGGATAATTCCACCTATTACACTTCTCAAATGATAAATGAATACTTTTTATAGAAAAGTGCCATGCCCACTTGAGATGACAAACAAATTTAAAGCTTATTGTTCCTTCCATACAGCTAGTGAGGCATTGTAAAAATTTCAGGAAAATCGGTGGGTTGTGTAGTCTACTAACTATAGCAGACTTAACAAATAAACAAACATAATTTTATTTTTATATACATACATATATACCTGCTATGTCCACACGTTGTGTGCGTTCTGACAATATTTTGTTCGCTTTTGCTTTGAAAGTAATCCACACCAAATTTTAAGATCCATCCCTAGATAAAACTCTAAAATTTATAAAAAAAAAATTCTAAAAATTATTGTAAAGTTCTGTAAAAGGTGTTTAAAATATTTTAATAACAATGCAATTCCACAAAGTAAAGGGTGCTGTAGCTTAAGTGGTTAGCACGTTGGTTACTAAGCAATCGTCACGAGTTCAAATCTTAGCCGTGGCAACATCAATTTTTCTGATATGTATTAATTTTTCTTTATAATAATGCATATCACAGCGCCCTCCTTCGCCGGTATTACCACATAGCACTAAATCGCCGGCGAAGTAAAATAATTATAAATTGGCTATGCTAGCTTCGAACTAATTCGCCTAAATAACACCAGAGGCGCTACAAGACTGTTCTAAAAATAATCATAACGTGCAATTGCAGTGTTGCCAGAATCGAAGCTTTACTATCACTAACCATCTGGCTTATCTACTACTATCCCTTTCCAAAGGAAGTGCCACAGTTTTATGTAGGCATTAACTGCCTGAGTGGTACTTCTCTTAAAAAAAAAAAAATAAAAATCAAACACAATTTTCAAATAAATTTCTTTCAATTAAAAAACAAAAGATGCCTTAAAGTATGCAGTACCTTTAAATCGGTGAAAAAATATTGGCGTACTTTCACTTCTTTTTCTTCGCTTTTATCCAAAAGAAGTATCCTATATTGGAATCACATTAGTGAGGGTCCTCCTCAAAAAATTTTATTAAAATCCATCTAGTAGTTTTTAGGTGATGCGAACACAAAAAAAAGACAGACAGGAAATGAGTTACTATTTTATTATATGTATTGATATAGACATATATAGACGGTACGACAATTTGAGCAAAATCAGTCGTTTGTGTAGGCTACTAACTATAGCAATCAAACTAACATGCCTTCATTTTTATATAACTATATAATTTGATTTATATTTTTACAGCTATTAAAATCGTACAATATAAATAATAATGTGACTAATTCTTTTTAAGTCTTTTTACTTAAACAATAAACCCACTTCTTAACTGTTTTACATAAAGTTTTAATAGTTCATTTGTAGCCAGTTGCAGTAATGGTTCAAACAACTTTGTGGTTTATATACTGAAATTAAAAAAAAAAAAAATTAAATAAAATGAAATGAAATGACACTTTAATTGTTTTGAATGATTTATTTTCTTCCTTTAAGTCTTGGCTAGAAGCTTGGTTTGATTTTAAGAATACATGTTAGTGGTAATTGAGTCAGTTAAATCTGAACTGGAAAATTCTTTAGTCATACGCGCAATATAAAATTTATTAAGGTTTTAAATTTCATGCGAAAAACGTTTAATGCAAAAGTCAGAAGTTTTCAATATTAAATATTTTAATAGTCGAACTATTTATTTTACATACAGATGAAATTTGAAGTCAAGCTTAAAAACGAATTTAATTTTAGACACCAGCAGGATGGAATGCATTTTCTAGGCAGGTACGTCCGTCATCAGCACTCTTCGTATCTATCTTCTTTGGGTAGTGTTTAATTGTCAGCATCATCTAGTTAAACAACCAAACTCAGATAAAGAAATACAAGAAAACTGTATTCAATCATCAATCGTCAGTTGTTGAGAACGAAGTCTACTACTACCTAAACCATAGGTAACCAAAACTCTCAATAAATGAAATGCGTCTGTATTGGATAAGATAATATTGCCCACCAAACACAAAACTAAGCATTACAAAAACAATAAATAATTTAAAACAAAGAAATCCTTTTCAATTAAATATGTAACCTAACCTAAATATAACACAAAGGGACCAATACTTGGCCCCAAGTGAGCTGTATTGGAGCTGTCTGCTTTACCTAACCTTTTCAATTAAAAGACATTTTCATCTTTTTCACAAAGAAATAAATTAAAAAAAGGAAAAAAGGAAAATGTTTGTTCTTGAGCAAAAAAACCTCTATATGCAAAAAATTAAAGAATAGGTTCTGCAAGAAGAGCAAAATGAGGAAATTTTGCATAATAAAAAATTAAAAATGGAGATTTCAAGCCAAATAAGCTTGGAAATCGCTCAGCAAGGCAGCTACATGTCTATAAAAGGTTTCCAATTCCAACATTGATTCAAAAACTTTAAAATGTTCATCAATGTATCTTACACAGACAACCAGTTGACAAAGATCATTGATATCTGTACTTTCATCTAAACAAAACGAAAGAAATTTACAATTTTTCTTTAATTTTAGAAAACTCCACCGAATTTTCTATTTGGGCAATACGCTTAGCCACAGTTTGGGGTGACAAGGGAATTGACTTTATGAAATCTGTTTAACGTTTGAAAAGTTTTTTGTAAAATATTTTTTGCTAGCATTCCATCCATAAATGGTCTGCCTTGCTGAGCGATTTCCAAGCTTATTTGGCTCAAGAAAAAACATTTTCCTTTTTTCCTCTCTTAATTTATTTATTTCTTTGTGAAAAAAGATCAAAATGCCTTTTAGTTGAAAAGGTTTTCTTTGTTTTAAATGTTTGGTAACATAAAATGCATTGCATGTTACCAAAAGCATGTTTAATGACAAAACAAAAATTGTTGTCTTCCATTATATAATTTTGTTTGCTGGTTTATTTTAAAATTTAATCAAAGCTGAAAAAAAGCAGTAAGCATCCACATATGTTCATTCGTTAACACGCAATTAACGACTGAAATCAAACTGAAATAGAAGAGAACAAGCGTCGGTGTGAGTTTTTTTTTATTGTTTTTGTAGCACAATTGTGCATTGAAAATGAAGATTTGGATACCACCAAGGCATATTTAACCAGGTGACTGCACAAGGCGGAGCTAATATTAAAGAGAATTTTTTTAAATTTGTTTTATATGGAGTTTGACATTAACCAGGTTTAACTGACCTTGGTCAGTGATCAGTGGCATATTGAACAAGGAGATAGCGTAAGGGAGAGAAAATATGAACAAAAAATTTTTTGAATTTTTTTATATGGATTTTGATAGTAAAATAGATATTATTCTCTCTTAAAAAAGCTGATTAATGTCAAACTCCATATAAAAAAAATTTAAACTATTTCTCTTTAATATTAGCTCCGCCTTGTGCAGTCATCTGGTTAAATATGCCTTGCCACTGACCTAAAGCTTCACTCTTATTTAATATTTTTACCTTTTATATTTACCAACTTATATTCGTTGTTATAAGTTTTCATTATAAGTAAGACTGGAAGAGTTTAAAATATGTATAATTCTCTTCTTTTTACTTTACTTCTTGCTCTTCTTTTTACGTTTTGAGCTCTGCTGAATCCATTTTAACTATTTTTGCGATGATGTCTGTGTATGGGTGGGTGGATGTGTAGATGAAGAGCTTACTGGACACTCTAAACCGAAAATAATTTTTTTTTTCGGTTGGAATATACTTTAACTTTTATTCTTTATGTAACTAACATATCAATAAAACAATTGAGTGTAGGCCACTCCAGAGTTTTTCTATTAACGAAGCAATTAAAGCCTCCAAAACTCAAGGAGGTAATATTCTTCAGATTTTCTTCTTCATTAAATTGAGATTTGATTTTTCTTTGGCTTTCTTTTTAGTTTTTGAAACGTTAGTCGTATGGGTTAAATTAAATAAATAATTAAAATAAATTTTTCTTAGGTCCATTATTATAACTTTCCAATACTTAAAGTTGGGGCTTTATCGGAGAGATACATAAATAGTTTTTCGTTATAATAACGACAGTAAGGCTCGTTACTATAACCTGGCCTTTAAAGTATGTGATAGTTAGAGATTACTTTTAGCTTACTTATTATAATGGAAACCTACTTAGTATCTCTCCGATATAAACCTAACTTCAGCTGTTGGCAAGTTATAATAATGAGTAGGCTACATCCTTCTTTAGCGTTCTTCGTATCTACTTTGGATAGTGTTTAGTTGTAAAGTCATTTATTTAACTAAAGTAAATAGAAAGGAAGAACGCGAAGATGTATGCTGCGGATATATCGTTGCTTTATACATATATTCTCTTTATAATTATAAAACTTCGTCCCAGCTGCAATATAAAATTTAAAACTTTTTTAACGATTTATTGAAATGGCTTTTAATTTATAACTTACAAGTTCTATTCCAACTTTAAAAACTTTTCTAATATGATTTTCATATACTGGTAGTTTATATGTTTTAAACAAATTTTTTAAATGTTCACTTAATAAATGCACATGTTTGGTAATTTTTACGTGCTTGTTGATTCAAATAAAAAGTAAAAAAAAAATATTTTAAGAACTCACCCCAAATAAGGTCAACTTAAATTTTAAAATACAATGAAAATCTAAAAATATTTTGGGTTTTATTTATAACTTTTTAACCTTCAAATAATAAAATAATAAGGTTGTTCATGTTAGGCTGGTTATTAGTTTATGTAGTGAAAATATTAGAATATACTCTGAATATTTTGGTTATTTACTTTTACAAACAACCACCCACGTAATGTCCTTATTTGAAAAAATAAATTTAAATTATTTATAAATTAAAAAAAAAAAACAGAACTTATCATTTTAGGGCAACAATGGTAACTTTTTCGAATTTGCGAGAAATTTATTGTTCTAAATTAAAAAAAAATTTATATTTTAAGGAAATGATCTTTAAATCTTCTTTAATTTTTATGTGAAAATAAACATTTTTATACCCTTACCACAGGTGGAAACTGTCTGTGTTCGCATCACGTAAAAACTACTGGATACTACTGGATTTTAATACAATTTTGTGTGGAAGTACCTTAGTATCCCGATTCAAAAATAGGATGCTTTTTATTCGCAAAAATATCTTATTTTTAAGAGAAAGTGGAGAAAAAGCGGTGAAAGTACGAAATTTTACCGATATGCACACTTTAAGGCGGGATATTTTAAACACCTTTCACAGAGCTTTACAATAATTTTTAGAATTCTATAAAAGTTTTAGAATCTTATCCAGGGATGGGTAGCTTTATAAAGTGAAACTACGTATACGTGAAGTAAGAGTCGTAAAACTTGGTGTGGATTACTTTTGAAGCAAAATCGAACAAAATATTGTCAGGACGCACACAACGTGTGTGGGCACAGCTAGTATGTATATAAGTTTGATATTCTGTATGTAATTTCTACCTTATTTGTTTCCGACCCCTTAAAGTATATATATTCTGAATCCTTATACAACGAGAAGTTGATTTATCGATGTCCTCCTGTGTTCGGGTTAAAGTCAACTTTGCCAAGGCACCAGAAGAGTTACAGAAAATTTTAGCCAACCAATCTGCCAGGCATAGTTTCTAAAATTGCTGGCAATTTAGGATTTTAGACCTTTCCATTCGAGGTTGCAGGCAAGAAACCACGCCTAGTACGTCTACTTGTTCACATTTTTTCAGTTTTTTTTTTATTTTTTTCTGTTCAAATGATTTTTGTTTGCTTTTTTTTGCTAAATTTTCAAAATATTAGACGGCCACCAATAGATCGCATACAGATCTCAGTTGGCAATCGTCCCTTCTGGGAGGGACGATTTTTTGTTTATTTTTAGGTTGAGAGCATTTTTCTGCTTTTAATAAAATTGAATGCATTTGTAGAAAGCAATTAACATAGAGGTAGCCAATAGACCCAATGTGTGGCCACTGGGAACCAGGAGCGAACAATGGGGTCCTTGGGGGCGGGGGCAACATGGGCAAACGTTTTTGTAAGGTTTTTTTCCTTTAGTCTGAATATTTTAGTATAATACACAGTGCAACACGGAAAAAAATAACCATATACGTACACCACTACGTGATAAAAGACAAAAAAAAAAGACGCCTGTCTCCGAGTTTTGCCCAAGGTCCTCCAGGTTTTTTTTATGGGCCCTCAAAGATGTGGGACCTGGATGTCATTTTTGCAAAAAAATGATCATTTACTCAAGCTCATATTTTGCAAACCGTTTGGAATTTTGATATACTCTTTGAGGCAAAGTTGTAGCTCTTGTCATAAAGAAAATTGTTAACATATAAAATAAAAAAAAAACTTCATCTTCAAGGTCAAAATCGCAAAAAACTTTAAAAAATTCAATTTTTTTTACCTTTTTTCCCCTGTTTTTCACTTTTGCTGCTACTTAAGCGCTACCTAAACGGTATTAAGATCATTCCTAGGAAGTTCATATGTTCTAGAAAGTTGTTTATTGAGATCTTAGGTTCATTTTTGTAGTTGATTGTTTCCTTGAATTTTGAACGGTTTGCTACCTATGGACCTGAACTGGGGAAAAAAGGTAAAAAAAATTAAATATTTTAAAGTTTTTGCGATTTTGACCTTGAAGATGAAGTTTTTTTGATTTTATATGTTAACAATTTTGTTCTTTATGACAAGAGCTACAACTTTGCCTCAGAGAGTATATCAAAATTTCAAACGGTTTGCAAAATATGAGCTTGAGGAAATGATAGAGGCCCCACATCTTTGAGGGTCCATAAAAAAAAACCTGGACGACTTTGGGCAAAACTGGGAGACAGGGGTCTTTTTTTTTGGTCTTTTATGACGTAGTGGTGTCCGTATATGGTTATTTTGCCATGACTTAAAAAATTACACAGTGTGATATGCATTGCATGACGGTCATACTGAGCCCAGGGTGATGGGCCACTTTGGGGTTAATATTGAGTATGTTTCTCTTAGGTTTTATCGTTTTTATTTTACTTAGTCCTGACCGTTTTAGTACCAATGATTTCAGCGCTGCCTAACGAGACTTAAGTACGTGTTCACCACCCACCTAACAATTTATATACAGGGGCCTAAACAATTTACTCGATATCGAATGAGGTGATTAGCAAACATTAGCTAATAACAAATTCGATATGAATTGAGTAAGCTTATTGTGCCACTCGAAATGTATCGAATCGTTATTTATATCAAATTGTAATAGATTAATAAAAAGTCAACAAGTGAACAAGAGAACACGGTTTAAAAATATTTCCTATCGAATGAAATTACAATACTTTTTATCCGATACCGAGTGCTATGATACCAAAATGAAAAATTACGAGCGATTTTACTCGACATCGAATGCGGTGATTAGACCCCTGGTATATTTAAGCACATAAACCCATAATCTACCCAACGTGAACACCCCAAATGTAATCAAAAAAATAAAAAAAATAAACATTTAAAATCAAACTGTAGCAACAATATTTACATATAAAAAATGTAACTTGACCAGTTTACAAAACATAGAAGTACAAGTACAATTCAGCCGTCAAAACTTCATCAATATTAAAATATTTGTTGTTATTTTACTTTCTGATTTTTGGCCAATATTATTACTGAATACTATTAAAATGCATCACCAGTACAGTTCCATTACTAAGTATCAGGGCGAATGTCAAATGTATACATATTTGGTACAATTTGCGTGTGTAAAATTTAATTTTTGTCAATTTATTTTAATTTTTTAATAGCTGTTGTTGGCTTAAAAACAATTATTTAGATAATTCGTTTTAAATTGTTTTTTGTGTATTTTCTTCAAAATATTAACCAAGGTATATTTATTTTACTAGGTAGTGGCGTCCCTACAACAAATACAACAATACAAGAACAACATGGAATTTTGTTGTTGCTTTGTAGTTCGAAATGTCAAAAAACATAGGAGAAAATTGAGAAGGCCTGTATGTGTTTTATTGCCTTTTCACTTATACACTATAAAATTTCTGAACACATACAACTTTTGACATGTCGAACTACTAAATCAACTGGGCGGACGACACTACCTAGTAAGATAAATATACCTTGATATTAACCAAGGCATATTAATCAGGTAGCCTCACTACGGAAGGGGAAATATTAAGGGGAAAAGTTTTAATTTTTTTTATATGGAGTTTGATAGTTCAACTTCCATTTAAGGGGAAAATTGTTTGTTTAATTGTCAAAATCCATATAAAATATTGATTATTTTCGCCTTAATAATTCTCCTTCGTAGTCAGGTTACCTGATGGATATGCCTTGATATTAACTTACACTACGTCTTGACGTGCCACTGATTTGTTTGCACATGAACAAAGCGTCGGCAGAATAAGGAACAATAATTTGTTTACTTGTTTCTGTGTGGAGAAAACGTATGATGTTCATGTTCCGACTGAACATAATTTTCTATTTGTCGTCAATGTTGTTTGAATGCTTATAGCACAGCAAATACAATTTGCACGCTGGATCAACAGATGGCGTTCTTTAAACTTTCCTACTAAAAACAACATTTGTTGGCAGACATGGTTGTGCGAAGAAATGTTCGAACAATGCTGTTTGAACAAGAACATGACATCGACAACGTCGGTCTTCACGAGAGGTTGTGATGTGCGCACATAAATTTGTTCAATGGTTGAACAAATCAATGGCTCGTCAAGACTGCATGTTATAAATCAAGGCACCTCACTACGGAGGGAAAATTTTAAGGCAAAGAATATCAAAATTTTTATATGGATTTTGACAGTTAAACTTACATTTTTCCCCTTAAATAGAAGTTGAACCAAGACACATTCATCAGGTTACCTCACTACAAAGGGGAAATATCAAGACGAAAATTTTTAAATTTTTTTTCTATGGAGTTTGATAGTTCGAATTCCATTTAAGGCAAAAATGTGCAAGTTTAACTGTCAAAATCCATATATAAAAAAATATTTAAAATTTTCGCCTTAATATTTCCCCTCCGTAGTAAGGCTACCTGATTAATATGCCTTGACTCCATATGAAATAAATAAAAATGTTCGAATTAACATTTCCCCTTCGTAGTGAGAATACCTGATGAATGAGCCTTGTTATAAATATAACATTTTATAGATCGAATTTATCAGTGATGTTACCTGTAACGTGTTTGAGATTATCTACTACAAGATAGTGCAAATCATAATAAGGCCCATTATTATAACTTTCCTTTAGCTAAAGTTAGAATTTTGTTGGGGCGATAAATAGTTTTTCGTTATTAAAAGTAAGCTAAAAACCACTTTCAACTATCACGTACTATAAGGACAAGTTATAGCAATGAGCATTATCCTCATTATTAAAACGAAAAATTACTTATCGCTCCAACAAAATCCTAACTTTAGCTAAAGGAAAGTTATAATAATGGGCCTTAAACAATTATAAATTCTGATAATTTCAAAGTTTGTACGAGAAACCTATTATTTATTCGTTAAAATACTTAATGCTTCCGGTTTTCAAACGAATAGTTATTTGTGTTCATTACTTACTAGGTCGGGTTATTCCGGATTCGAAGCCGTTAGCTTCCCTTCCCCCTTCACATTCTTTTTCCATGCAAATAAATTGAAATTTAAGTTTTTTTTAAAGTAAAGTTCAGCAATAACAATCTGTTTTATTTAACAAAAACTCAAATATAATCAGGTTATTTAAACATTTAAAGTTGTTGTTTAGTTGCAAGTAGTTTATTTAAACATAAAGTGTTTTTTTAATATTAATTTATTTTATTGTTTAAGTATTATGCACGTTTTTGTCTTGTTCTTTTATATATTCTCGTTTTATCACATTCTTAGTTTTAGTTTGGAGAGCAAAAAGAAAATTAGAATTAAAGAAATTAAGAAATAAATTCAGTAAATGGAACAAAGCAATAATTTTAGAAATTGTATGGCATAAATTTGCAAAAATTAAAACAATATTTTGTATATAAAAAGAAAATATAAATTTAACTAAAATATATATATATATTAAGTGATGTTTAAATATCACTCAAGCAATAACGCAAGCCTGAAACTACTAGAATTTAATAATAAATAAATTTAATTAAGTCAATTATTTTTTTTGCTTGTTTTTTTTTTTTTTTGTTAATTGTGTTTAACGTTAGAGTAACCATAGAAGACTTCTACACCATCTTCATTTTGTGAATATTCTAATTTAGGAGGTGGCAAAGATAGCGAACGAGCCGCCTCCGGTTCTTGGTGAGCATCTGTTGTTTCTTGTTCCTCTGCTTCTGGCTCAGTGGTTAAATAAATTTCCGCTTCCGTTGTCTGTTGCTGCGCTGTTTCTTCAGGATTTACTGTTGAATCTGTTATTTGTCCACTTGTGGCAACTGATTGTGTTTGTGCATCATTTTCAGTTGTTGATTCGACTTGTTGCTGCTTTTCGTCCATAAAAGAGGATTGCATTAATGGTCTTTGTGTTGTCTGGGAAGTAGCTAAAGGTTCCTGGTCTGCCTCTTTAAATGATTGCCTGGAAGCTGTGATATCAGTGTGTTCGTGCAGGGAAGAGTCAGAGGATGGTTGAGTATTCGCTTCTTCTATTGTCTCTGTTGGTTGCATTGTTGTTATTAACTCTGTATGAGTTTCATTTAGTAGTTTTTGCGTTGAAACTTCCACGGCAGGTATAATGTCTGTATGAAGAGAAACACTGTTGGTATCCCTTTGCAATGACACTCTGGAAAGCATGGCTTCTGTCGTAGTTGTAGGAATATCTACAAGAAGTTCAAGTTATTACAATAAATTTATTTAGTTTTAAATCTGTAAAGATTTGCAAAGGAGTGTAAAGGAGTTCAACTTTAATTAAGTTTATAAAATGAGCTTTTAAGAAGAAATATGTTCTATTAGTTTCAATATTTCAACGCTAATTGCAACTATAAAATTGTGTGATTTTTTTTCTATACTTTCTCGTAGTCAGATAATATGCACTCTACAGCTTGGTTTAAACAAAATTAAGAAAAATTGCTGTGTTGCATTTGCCATGATAAATCTCATATCTACTGCATCTATAAACCAGGCAACAGTTTAATATTCACAAAAAATTTATGATCCAAAAAGTCATTTGTATGTGTATAACCTTCTCTATACATTGCTCTCTTATTTTCTTATGTATAACATTGTCACACCTCTCTCTTTTACACCTTTCACTACATGTGGAAAGGTAAACAGGTTTTTCATTTAATGTGTAATTTCTAGATCCCTATATATAAAGAAGTTGATTGAGCGATGACCATCTGTCCCTATATGTTCGGGTTAATATCAACGTTGGCCAAGGCACCAGAAGAGATACATAAAATTTAAGTCCACAAATCTGCCAGGCATAGTTTCGAAAATTTCTCTAATGCTATTCAGCAACATCAGACCATTCCATTCGAGGTTGCGTGCATAAAACCACGCCCACCGATATTTTTTCACGTTATTTTTATTTTTTTTCGGTTGTATTGATGCTCTTTTACTTTTTATTTGTTAAATAGATATTGGACCGCGACCAGTAGATCGCATGGGGTGCATGCACATTTTGGGGATTCAATTACCCCCTGCGAGGGGCGATTTTTGTTTTTAATTAGGTTGGTAGGGTTTTTCTGCTTTGATTTGTATTGAATGCCTTTATAGAAAGAAATACATATAGAGACAGCCGATAGGCAAACCAGGTACCCACTGGGAACTAGAAGCAGTCAATGGAAACATTGGGGGTCAATTGGCCATTATTTCGTAATATATGTATATTGCAGAAAGGTCGTAACTTTTACAACAAATTTCTAAATGTTTTTATTTTGTTCTCATTGTTTTCTTTTCTACCTAAATTCATTTATGTTTAGGAGCAAAAGCAATAAATGGCTCCATCTTTCTCATTGTTTGTGCCTTGTTTTACTCACTGCAAAGAATAAAACGAAAGCAAACGTTTCGTTTTGTTTATTTTCGTACTCTGCTTCAACTTTAACTTTTAAATACTGGGATCTAATAGCCGCATTTGATATTGAGTAAAATCTCTCGTAATTTTTTATTTTGGTATCATAGCATCGATATCGGATAAAAAGTATCGTAATTTCATTCGATAGGAAATGTTTTTAAACCGGATTTTCTTGTTCACTTGTTGACTTATTCTTAATCTATTACAATTAGATAAAAATAACGATTCGATACATGTCGAACTGCATAATTAACTTACTCGACTCGTATCGAATTTGTTCTGTACCATAGTTTATTCGATATCGAATGCGTTGGTTAGGCCCCTGTTGTTGTGAGCCGATATTACTGGAGGGAAAATCTTATATTCCAAAAGAGTGCAATCTCAGTCTTAACGGGTATATGGCGGATATTGTATCAAATTGACTGATACCTGACCTATGTTTCAAGCGAAAAGTATGCTATAAGTAAGACTGCAAGTGTAGTCTTCCAATACCTTGACAGGCATTGGCGTCAACCCGCTAGAAGGGGTCTGAAACAGAACTTAGCAACAGGGATTTCCCTTCATCTCTGTAACCAGTTATTGGTGAGGACCTTTAAAGGCCGGTCTTGTTCTAAAATTCCTACTTCTTGTGTCGCTATGGTCACCAACAGCGTTGCTAGACGCAATGTTTTCACCCAATGCTAAGACTACAGTTAGGTTAAGGCAATATGCCAGATACTGACGTAAATCTGCATCAGGTATGAAAGTAGGATTCTAAGATATCACAGGGATGACCAGCATTAATGTGATCGGGGTTTTCACCACTTTGTCGTCAGATACAAAAGCTATTACAGGTTGACGTGCATGAGGACATTTGTAGAAAAAAGATTGCCGATAAATGTACACGAAGGAGCTCTGATTTGGACGTAGCAAGCTGAGAGGATGGAATATAATCAACGATTGTACACCGGTGATCTATGAAAACCCCTTGCAGGTATTTTCGACTGTCACAGAGACATAAAAAGAAAAGTACACTCCTGGAAGTCAATAGCGCTAATGGTGGGCGTTAATTATTAAATGAATGTCGGTGTGTATGAGATTGGGTTTAATATTATAACAACTTTTATGTAACTCTCCGGCTTTGCAGGAAAGATATTTAGTCTAATATTTCTTTCGTTACGTGGATTAACTCAGAGATGAACTGCTGACTGGTTTGAGTTCTGGGTGGTTCTTAAGGACTGGTAAGCCCATGCATGGCTTTAGAAGAAATTAAGGACGAGTTTATAGTCCCATAGTAACTTAATAGTTTAGAATTCTTTTGGATCACTCTAAATGTAGTAAAAAGAAAATTATGAAAGTAATTGATTTTGTCAGTGCGTTTTAACTATTTTATGGTCAATCCCAAGAAGGAGTGCCGTATAACTTTTCCAATAAGCCATTGAACTAAAATTGTCAGGAAATTTAGGTTTTCTTAAAAAAAAAACATTTCCAATCCTTCTTCTAATTTATAATTATTTTAATTAAATCTTACTTACATTCTGTAGTGGCTGCTTCGTCTCGGTTAGTACTTTCTTCTGTGGCACGGTCATCAGCAGTAGTAGTAACTACGTTCTCTTTAATCTTATTACGAAATGTAGTTGTTTCATCCTCTGTAAAGGTCTCAATTTTCTCAACATTTGGCACCAATGTACTGGTAACAAGAGGGCTTTCCGTAATTTGTTCCAAATTATCCATCTGCTTTTCTTGCTGCGATACTGTCATAGAGTCGATCGCTTTGTCTTCATAATAGTCGGCAAATTTATCAACGAATTTTTTTCTTATCAAACCACTGCTATGGGGTTCCTCCAAAATATTGCTTGCTGCAGTTGTTTCATCGTCAGATTTAGTGTTTGTGTAAAGATCACCTAAAGATTGTGGTGTATTAACTGTCACTGTTGTTGTCTCAATTAGATTGGTCTTGAATGTAGTAGCTTCCTCTTCTAGGCTCTCATGTTCCGCTTCCCAAACAGTTAACTTTTTCATTTCATCTGCCAGAACCTTAACAGCCTCTTGTAGTTTTTCCTCTAATTTTTCGGCGGAGGCTCTGGTTGTTTCTAGAGGTGATAGTGTGGTGAATTTAATACTAAGAGTAATGGATGTTGGTGAGCTTGTACTTGGAGTTAAAGTTGCGTTTTCGGGAGTTGTTGAAACTTTTTCTTTCCGTTCAACATTTTCCTTTTCTGTAAAAGTTTTGAACGAATTTTCAAATTTGTTTAATGAATTGGTAGTTTCTTCTGTTTGAGTATTAGCTTTCGTGGAAGTTTCTTGTGCTATTGGGGATAAAGTGTTGTAATCTTCAGTTGTGTTAAGATCCTGAGTTGTAGCTGGGTTCTCATTTGAATCCTGGTTATTTGTAGTCATTTCTTGTTCGGTATTATAATGGGAACTTAAATTTACACTTATAATTTCTGGTGTTTCTTGAGACTCTACAACTTCTATTGTTTTGCCATTTAATAGATTTGTTTCAAAATTTCTTACAATTTCAGGTTGCTGAGTTGTATTAGTCGAATTGGTTTGATATTCGTGAGCAGTAATTTCAGCTCTTTTATCAAGGTGCACCTCGTGCATTAAAGGAACTTCTTTTACATTTGGTTCATTAATATTTTCATAGTTTGCTATAGAGAATACTTCATCGTGGTTAATGTCAACATTTTCATTAAAATTCTTCACTATTTCTTCGGGAATTTGCTCACTTCTGTTTTGAGTTTGAGTTGTAGGAATTTCATACTTTTGATCACTTTCCTCTAATGTTGTGGAGGTTGTTGCTTCATATTTGATTTTGGTAATTTCGTTTTCCACATTATAATGGGAACTAAGATTTTCAGTTTTAGCTTCTTTAATTTCTGCTGATTTATTTGTTTCTTGAGATTCTAGGAGTTCTAAATCCGAAAGGCTTGATTGGTCATTTAATAGTAATTTTTCAAAATTGGTCACAATTTCAGGATGCTGAGTAGTACCAGTCGAATTGGTTTCATATTCGTGGGCAGTAATTTCAGCTCTTTTATTAAGGTGCACCTCGTGCTTAGAAGGAACTTCTTTTACACTTTGTCCATTAATATTTTCATAGTTTTCTTTAGAGAATATTTTCTCATGATTAATGTGACTGCCTTCAGCGTTTTCTTTCAAACTCTTTACAATTTCTTCGGTAATCTGAACACTTCCGTTTGGAGTTTGAGTTGTAGGAACTTCATATTTTTGATCATATTCGTTTAATGTTGTAGTGGTTGCTTCATGGAAATCTTCCGTAGGGGCTTTAGTACTCCAAACTTCAAAATTAAAGTTCAAATTCTCTAACTGACTTAACTGTTCATCACTTTTTCCTTCTGTGGTGTTTTCCCTTAAGGTTTCAATAACGTCTTCAGATTTAGTTGCATTTTTAGAAAATAAATCCGATGTGGATTTTTCAATGTCAGTTACAGTTATTCCTTTTAAATTTTCATATGTTGTGGAAAAGTCAATACTTTCGAAATTTATTGCTTCCTCCTGGTTATTGTTCTTAATTTCTTTTAAATTTTCCAAGAAAGACTCAGTCGTTGTTATAGTTTCTGTTGTGTCGTCTGCTGTTGAGTCTAAATTTTCGAATATTTCAACCATTTTTGCTGCAGGTTCGGGGTATACAACCGGCATCTTATTGGCAGCTATTAGAAGTTTGTCACCCATAAGAGAATTCTCTTCTTGAGTGACATTTTCTGTTAAGGTTCGAGTAGTTGCCAGTTCGACTTGTTCGTCTGGTGTCTTCTCCGGAATTAACTCCAATTTACTACCAATTTCTAAAACATCTTCAATAAAGGAATCTACGGCTTGTTTGAAAGTAGGTGCCTGCTCGGATATTTCTTTCGATTTAATATTATTTAGTTTTGTAGTATCTGACTCAATAACATTTTCTGTTACTGGCTGCATTAATGAAGAATTCTGAACTGTTTCTTCTGGAATTTTTTCTTTATTTTGTTCAATATCTGCTACTTGATTTATTAAAACATCAACAGATTGCTTAAGATCGGTAATTTCGCCAGAACTTCGTTCTTGATATTCAGTGATTTTGCCTTCCGGTGTAGTTTGCTTTTGTACATTATTATGAGATTCACTACTCTGATTAGCAAACACATCAAAATTCTCCACGGGACTTGAAGATCTTGTGAATAATTTTTCATTTTTTGTCATTGGCACGAAATCTTGGACAGATGTTTCAAAATTATTTAAAATTCCAGAATCTGGACTATTGATTGTCGTTGCGGTTGTGTAATTTGTTTCCAGTTCTTTTTCATTCTTTCTGTCAGTTTTATTGAGTAAATTTACCAGGTCTTCGTGTAAATTCCCAGAAGAAGATTGAGTATTTGGAACAATTGTTTGCGTTTCTATTTCTTGGGTGGTGGCGGCTTGCTCATTAATTATTTCAAATTTTTCGGTAGCTTTTTCGGAATCAGTTGTATTTAAAACTGTTGATACATCCGAGCTTTCTTCTGTTTTACTAATCGATTTGAGAATTATCTCATTTTCTGGTACTCTCACTAACCTCTTTATGCTCTCTTCGTTTTTTGCAGAACCACGAAAATCCTTATCAGTATCTTCATTCACTAAAGACACTGTGGAATCGTTTGAAAAAATTCCCAAATTGTTGACAATTTCAGTTACGGCTGGATCTGAACTAAATGTTGTAGTAGAAAAAATGTGTTGTGAAGAGTTTGAAGGATCGATAAGCGATTGATATTCATTATTATTGCTGGATGTGGCATTAGCCTTCAAGTCATTAATGGGTTCTGTTGGAATTTGAGTGGTAATATAGCTGTCTTCTGCATTATTAGAAATTTCTTTAGGTGTTGTTGCTTCTATTAAAACTTGAATATCACTTTCCCCATCAGCTGGTTCATGTTCTACATAATTATTCAATTCCTTTTGAACTACCGCCATAACATTTTTTAAATCCTCTGATGCTTTTTCGACATTCTCACCAATTTTATTAAGAGAAGAGGTACTTAAAGCATCTTTGGTGCTGTTCAATAAATTATCCCATGTCCTATTCAGATTAATTGTTTCATCGGCCAAAGTAAAAGTTTGATTACTGAGATTGTGCAAATTTTCTTTATCTGTTTGAAACTCATTATTGGTTTCCGAAGGAACTATGGGTTTAGCCCAACTGATGGCTAAAAACTTAAGTATTAAAAACAGCAAACTCCAATTCATTTTTTTAAATAATTCTTTTTCAATTAAATATTTTTGATTTTGTTTTTACAATTGTCAAATTATCTTTGAAAACGGTGTTGCCTTGCGGTGTTAAGAAAACTTTATTTGGCAACTTTGTATGATTGTCAGGAGAATTACTTGGCTTCCAGCAAGGTAGAAGATACCTTAGTTTCCAGAACAGGCATAAAATTCAAATTCCAAGAACACATGTATATGGTAGAGGAGCCTTTAAAATGTTCTTTTTAATTTATTTTGATTACTAGAATGAATTTACTGTTTCTGAAAAATTATTGAAAAATAAAAAATTATTAAATACTTTTGCATTTCAAAACGTAATAAACTAGACACATTCATCACATAGTCTCACTATGGAGGGGAAATATTAAGGCAAACATTTTCAGTTTTTTATATAAAGTTTGATAGTTCAACTTTCCTTTAAGGGCAAAAGTTGTTAGTTTAACTGTCAAAATCCACATAAAAATATTAAAAATTTTCTCCTTAATATTTCCCCTGTGTAGAATTTTTATAGAAAAGCTTACAATTTTTCCCCTTAAACGAAAGTTTAACTATCAAACTTCAAATAAAAAAAATTTAAAATTTTCTGCTGTGTAGTGAGGCTACCTGATGAACATTATTTTTCATTATTAGTTTTTAGTCTTCGACAAGGTCTTTTTTAAAATATACTATTTTAAACAAATCCTGATATATTTCAAGCCAAATCTGCTAAGTAAGAATTAGAAATATCCTCATAGAATCGAATGGAGATATTAAACGAACTGGAGCCTATTTAACAATTCATTTTTAAAATAATGTTTTTCTATTATTTTTAGTTTTACTGCTATTAACACAACTGATGCATTAGACTGTCAAAATCAAAATATGCACGTTTAGAGCCATCAAAGCTATATGGCCACAACACGACCACCGTTGTGGCTGTAGTCAACTGTAATTCAAGGCATATTAATCAGGTAGCCTCACTACTGAGGGGAAATATTAAAACGAAAATTTTAAATTTTTTTTATTTGAAGTTTGATAGTTAAACTGTCATTTAAGGGGAACAATTGTAAGCTTTACTGTAAAAATCCATATAAAAAAATTGATAATTTTCTCCTTATTCACCCTTATTCTAGTTGGCGACGGCAATACTAAACGACGTCGTTTTTTTATAGTTTGTTGTAAATCGGTATTCCCGTTGGCAATATTGCCATTTATCGATGACTGGCAACATGTGTTTGGTATTTTGTAACGCGCAGTCTTGACGAGCCATTGATTTGTTCAACCATTGAACAAATTCATGTGCGGACATCAAAACCTCTCGTGAAGACCGTCGTTGTCGATGTCATGTTCTTGTTCAAACAGCATTGTTCGAACATTTGTTCGCACAACGATGTCTGCCATCAAATGATGTTTTTAGTAAGAAAGTTTGACTTTTAAAGAACGCCATCTGTTGATCCAGCGTGCAAATGCTATTTGCTGTGCTATAAGCATTCAAATAACATTGACGACAAAAAGAAAATTATGTTTAGTCGGAACATGCACATCGTACGTTTTCTCCACATAGAAAAAAGTAAACGAATTATTGTTCCTTATTCTGCCGACGCTTTGTTCATGTGCAAACAAATCAATGGCTCGTCAAGACTGCGTGTAAGTAAATGTGCAAGGTATATTTATCTTACTAGGTAGTGTCGTCCGCCCAGCTGTTTTAGTAGTTCGACATGTCAAAAGTTGTATGTGTTCAGAAATTGTATAGTGTAGAAGTGATGAAAGCAATAAAACTCAATTTTCTTATATGTTTTTTGACATTTCGAACTACAAAGCAACAACAAAATGCCATGTTGTTCTTGTATTTTTATATTTGTTGTAGGGATGCCACTACCTAGTAAAATAAATATACCTTGGAAATGTGACATTGATATTGCCATAAATTGGCTTTGATATTGTCGTCAGTGTTTTTGCTGTTGTGTAGAACAAAATAATAAAACAAATTAAAAACTGAATAACGTTTACATACATATGCAAATATAATTTGTAGTTAGTTTTAATAGAAAAAGTTTAATTGTTTATTTTTGTTTCTTATGTTTTTGTTTTTTTCAAATTATTTGTTCAAATTGAAAAAATATCCTTTACGAGTAAAATACAGCTGTTGGTGTTTTTTTACTTGGCTAAAATGTATGCGAGTCGGTCCATCAAAAGATGCAGTTTGACTTCCTTTTTTTGTTTAGCATGTGTCATGTCGATCTTCATCCTTACTTTGTATTAGCTTTCCATGCCATGTCATTCAGAGTTTTAGACAAAATTTTGACATCATTGGCGACTTTTAATTTACCACTAACTTTTTACCTGATAATAATTTAAAGATGTTTATTCTTTCTGTGAGATGTTCTCCATCGGAAATAGAAAATATTTTTATTTTAATGTAAACACCTTTATTTTAGTTTATACACTATGTTTTTACACACTTTAGTTTTTTCATACACCTTTTTAACGAAAACATAAACCAAAATGAATTATTTGGTTCAAGGATTTGATATGTGTGGTGTATTTTATTAACTTTATGGATAAACTGGCAACAGCGTCACAAAATTGTTAGAGAATACCAAATTAACATTGATGTTGCCTCTAAATCGACGACGATGTTGTCGACGCCAAACAGAATAAGTTTGAATATTTCCACTTCGTAATGAGGCGGCTACCTGCTAAATGTGCCTCGTATTGAATATTTAATTTTCAAGTTTAAATTTTTAAAAACTATTTAAAATATGAGCTTTCTAACCACTTCAATCACCTCTTACTCTTACTTTTTTATCCCTTTTTTCCTTGCAAATAATATATTTTCTCGGGTATATTGACCGAGATAATATGATACCTCCCAACAAAATTTTATTAAAACACATCGAATAGTTTGCATGTGCATAACGGAAAGATAGCAGACAGATTGACAGAAAAAAATTCCAAAACTTGACATCAATTATTTTCTGCCTCTTAGCGATTGTCGAAACACCATTACATTCACAAAAACTCACTGTTTGGTTTGGCGTTTACATATTGTTTCACAAATAACAATGGCCAGAACGTTAGCTCAATTGGAAGCATTAGTATTACAGACATGTCGTTCGGCAGCGATACAAAAAAAATTTACAGAGAAAAAGATTTGGCGAGAGAATAATTTCAAGAAATACACCATGAGCTGGCCATCTTGTTTATGTGATTTGATGCCATTCGTTTATCCTTTCAGGGGTTATGTAAAGTCGCAGGTCTTTGCAAATAAACCATAAACAACTAAGTTACTGAAAAGGGAGTGTGGGAAATGGGCCACCTTATTACGCCAGGTACTCGCTAGCCGTCTGAAATTATGTTTTAAACTTTAATGCCATAAAACTTTTGTATATCTATATATATAAAAAAAAGTTGCATTGTGTTAGAAATCGATGTTCTCTGGATTGCGGTATAGGTATATTCTTGCAACTTTGCACATGTAACCCTCATACTAATGTGCATTGTGTTTTTTGTGGATGCGCACCGGGGATAGCTAGTAAATAATAAAACCGATTGGATATAATTTAAAATTGTTTTTTTTTATTTAAAGTTGTCCGTCTCTATAAATGATCACAGAAGGCTAACAACATGTCAAAATATTGTGTCGAAGAGCACGAATGGTATCGTATAAATATAATATGTAATGAATATGTGAGACATTGCAAGAAAATACGGTTGAAAATTGACCAACGCACAGAGGGGTATTTTTTCAATCTAGCCGGACATTAGGCCAAAAATTATATTTAAGAAATGTAAAAATTTAAGTAAGTTTAAGTAAAGCACATCGACAGACAACAATATTCTGCATCAAATAGTGAATTTACAATCAGCAAAGTTGAATAAATTGTATACGTTTTCATTGACTTTTTACGATTTTTTTTAGCTAAACGAAAATGATTTTTAATTAATTTTTTTAACAGTTACTTTTATAGTTTTTTAGAAAAATTTTCTTTAAAATTTTTATGATTAACAATTTCTTTCGATATTAAAAAAAAAATTAAAAAAATTTTTAATTTTTTTGAAAAGATTTTTGAAATTGAGAGCCATCCATGGTGATCCTCAAAATGTTTTTGTACCGTTTTTTACGATTTTATGCCAATTTGATCTTTTATCTGTTTTTGCTCATCTTGCACGGGTAGATACGAGAAGGAAATCTTTTTGTCGGTCATAAAATGTTTTTGATTTTTAAGTTGTTTTAAATAAATTAATTTTTAATATTTTAAATAGAATTTATTTTTACTATTATAAATAATTTATTACCTATACATATAATATAACTGCAACTATCTGTGTTTCAGTCTGTCTGTTTTCGCATCATGTAAAAACTACAGGATAAATTTAAATGATATTTTGTGGAGAGATATCATAATACCTTGGTCAAGATATATGATCTTTTTTTTTTTCGTAAAAATATCTAATTTCCAAGAGAAAATAGAGAAAAATTAGTGAAAGTATCCAATTTTACATTTGTGGAACAAGATTAACGTGAGTACCTGCCTACTCGGCCTAACCTCACGGTGGTCTTACCACCGAGTGAAACTTAGGCGTAGACTAGCGCCCCCATTGTGTAGTATAACAACACTTTACGATTGCCACCAATAGCTTTTTGTTTGTGATACAGTCACAATGAGTAGCAATTTATATAATATGGCAAGCCTTTCCAAGGCAAGCCTAGATCCACATTATAACCTCTTGCTTAGGGGTTTGGAGACTATACAAACTCCGTCTGTTGAGAGTGCACACTTGATCGACCTTGCACCATACCTACTTAATCGATCTTAAACCACAACCACCACGTGTACCCCCGAAGGGGACCTCACCAATAACCGGTCACAGAGACGATGGGCTCTCTGTGGGGCCACCGATTCTCGTGGTACCAGTCCTTTGGGCACTGGTCGGGCCTCGAAGAGAAACCGTGATTTTACTCACAGACCTTTTCTTCCAGATTTAGGCTCTAGGAACCCTAGCGTCTGGTGCTCCTATTTTCCCCGAGTGGACCGCGTCAAAGCATTTGCCATATTCCTGCAGTGACAATTGGAACCCCCGGGGTATCCAATTTTACATACATAAGTCACCGCCCACAAAAGAAAGCGGGGTGAAAATGTTATTTTATAATCTTGTGGGTTCAAGTTTAGGTTTTTGAACATTCGCTGAAAAAAGTCGTATTTGCTAACAAAAGTAAGAGAAAATTAAAAAAAAAAATTATTTTTTCGGAGGTAGGATTAATTCTTCTGAGTGGAACTTTTTTCTCCTGGTCCGATTATTTTCTTTTTTCAAGCCCGTAACATCCTAAATGAAGATGGTTACATTCGACTAAAAAGGAGGGACACTGCTTTTCTCATCTGTACATCAGAAGGATGATCCGAATGACAGTAACCGTGAAATATACATTTTGTTTTTTACAACTGGTTGGACTTAACAATTATATTTATTTGTTTAGACTTAAGATATGAGTAGTTATTGATAGTTCGTATATTGGAGATACAATAAATAAAAATTGGGGAAAAAAATTTCAAGCCTTAATAGCCTATGGCCATAGGATATTTTTCTGCCAAGTTTGATTGATCTAGGATAAATATAAATTATAGTCTTTCATATTTCTTTATTTTTTTGAAATTTTTTCAAAAAGCCTTCACACCTCATTATGCATTTTTTTCAGTGATGAAAACTTTTTAAAGGCAAATCGCTCCAAAGTGACCCAAAACTAGCTAGATATAAAACAAAAAGAGTTTAGTTGGCATCACTGCTATTTTTGCAAACCAAGGACAAAAACTTTAAACAGCTGTTTTCATTTTACACAGATGATGTAAACGCAAACAAATCATTTGTAAGATTTTTACTCTCATTTGTCTCTTGAAAATCACATACGTAAATTCTTATCGCAGCAGCTAACTAAAGGGCAGCTCCCTTTAGTTTGTAAAATCAAAGTGCATTAAATATTTGATTGGAAATTGTTTTTCTAAATACTGATTAAAGCTGGCATTTCATTGTCATTAATTTTCGGTCGGCTTGTTATAGTTTAAAAATATATATTTTTTTAATATGGAGGAGAGCAGAACTGAATAATAATTAGAAAAAAAAAATATTTAAATTTCTGTTACTATTGATTAAAGGTCATTTCGAAAAGCCTATGAATTTTTGTTAAATGCTTTCAAGGTCAATTTGGAACTCCACTGTATGCCACATGATCCATTTTATTTTTATTTATCTATAACAAAATATGTATTTTAAATAGTTTTGCTTTTAATATTAATTTATATTTGTACAGTTTACGAGTACATTGCTGCCTCCCATTTTATTTTATTTTTTTTTTTTTTGTTTTAAATTTATGAATTACAATCATTTAGTTTTTAATCCAGTTTTGGTAGGATTTTGTCTTATTTGATTTTTTTTTTGGGTAATAAAACTGGTATTTTAAGCACTTACTTCAAATAAATTAATAATTTTTTGGGTTTTGTAAAAACAATAATTTTGCGAGATTTAATTTTTAATCCTTGTTTTTGTAAATTAGCAAAATTACTAGGTTTATTTTTATTTTATTTTGCTTTATTTTATTAATTTATATTCCTTTTTTATATACATAAATATATAATTTTTTCTTGTAAATACAATTTTTGTTTAAAATTTCGTTTATTTGTTGTTCCGTTTTTGTAAATTTGGTCTTGTTTTACCGTTTAATCGCTTTAAGGTTTTGAAAAATTTTGTCGACTTGTTTTAAATAAATTTACTCTTGTTTTCTATACGATTTGTTGCTGTTTTGTTTTTTTTTAAATTTTTTTTTCAATTTCTTGTTTAAACTCAACAACGTGCAGCCAGTCACTTTGGTATCAGGTTTTTGTCCGACTAGTTGAATTTACTTTGAGGAACTAAACCGCATGTTTGGAATTTTAACGTTTTTATGCCCGTTAAAACTAAAGGCAAAAATCAAGACACAAAGACACTAAACTATATTACCAACAACAACAACAATAACAAAAATTTTAAAGTTGACACTAACAACATACTGGATGGAGATGTTTTCTAAATATGACCAGATTTGAAAATTAATACAAATTATTAAGCCGCTACCAGGAAAAAGCTATAAAACACTTGTTTGTATGTATGTAGTTTTCTATAAAATTTCAATATTTTGTTTTAAAGTTCAAAACAGGCGTTTCTGTTACTTCTACAGCCGGTTTGTCGTCATTGTTCTGTTAAGTTTCTTAAACAAAACAAAAAAATATTGCAATTTTTTTCCAAACGATTTTTTAAATTCACTTTTCTTTACATATTTTCAAACCAGTTTTGGTTTTTTTTGTATCTTTTAACATTTGTAATTCTTTGATTGCCTTCCAAAGCCACCTTTTTAGTTCGTGCCATATAAGTATTGGGTAGGAGAAAAAGGTTTTTTCGCATTTGCTAATTATGATTTACACATTTAGCCATGGCATGACTTAATTAGTGCTTCTGTTTTACATCATGAGATTATCTTTATGATTACACGAGATACATTTTATTATTGGAGGCCTCTAAAGAGCAACTACGCCAACTATTGGTTACAGGAATTTGGCCTAAATAATTAACTCTTGCATAGAATGAATTCTATAAAAATTCAAATATTGAGGAGGAGACAATAACCGGTCTTCCTGGGAGACAAGCTGTGTTAATAGAAACAGTTTATTTTAGCTTTGGGATATTTAAAGATGCGCTACATATCATCTACCCCATGTATCACAAAGAGGGACAAATAATACATATAATAAAATAGTAAATCTATACATATAATAAAATAGTAAATCATTTCCGTCTGTCTGTATGTCTGCTTTTGTTTTGTGTTCGCATTACGTTAATAGTACTGGATGGATTTTAATAAAGTTTTGTCAGGAGGTACCATAGCATAATGATTCCAATAAAGGATATGCAAAAATACATTATTTCCAAGAGATAATAAAGAGAAATCGCAGTAAAAGTACGCCGACTTTTTTTTACCGATTTATGCATACTTTAAGGGATCATTTATTTTTGAAAGCGGGATATTTTTACTTTGTGGAATTTTACAATAATTTTTAGAATTTTGGAATTTTTTATAAATTTTAGAATTTTATCCAGGGATGGGTACCTTTATGTAAAGTAAATACATAAACCATAACTAAGCACTATAAAAGTAAGAGTCTTACAATTGGTGTGGAATACTTTCCAAGAAAAATCAAGCAAAATATTGACAGGACAACGTGGCGGGAACAGCTAGTCCTAATTGAAATTTCAAACTAAAATACTTCTTTTTATATTTTTACTTTACAATACGTAATATAGGTAAAGTATAGTAATGATGACTGAAAGGTATTTCAACGAAATTTTACGTTTTGGGGTCTCCTGAATCCATTTTTACTATATTCGCCACGATGTCTGTGAGTAGTTGAGTTGCTGTTGACTGTGTATGCCACTATTTTTGTGAGAGCTCTACACGTCATACTGTTTTTGACATATAAAAGTTAAATTCAGTATGGATGAAGAGCTATGTTTGGGATTAATTTTAGTTTCTTTGACGCAGAAAACCGAAAATAATTATTTTTTCGATTCGAATATACTGTGAACTTTTATATTACTGCATAAAGAATAAATATGAAAATATCGGTTAACATTAGGTATGGTAAAGTTAGGTGCAGGTTAGGTTAGGGAGGTAGCTATGTGTCGGCCAGTACAGATTTTTTATTGCGTTTGTTTTCTTGAATCGTTTTTCTCCAGAGACTTACATTTGCACAAGGCTTAGAAAATTATTAACTTTATTATAAAACTTTTTTTCTCGGCGAGCAATATTTTTGGTCCACTTTAATCTTTTCGTCTTTAACCTAGTCGTCAAGCACAGGCATTTGTTTGCATAATTTCAATGGTTTGAATATTTTTAAAGCTTTATGTCGTATTTCTTTAGAAAACACATAATCTAACAATTACCATCGGTGCTGCCTTTGAAATTATTTAAAAATAAACCAAATAAACACATCAGCTGCTTGACAAGCAAGGCAGAATTGAACAAACCATTTGTGTAGTTTAGAGTAGAGTTTCCATTATTCTTATTATAAAGCTTCCTCGTTCCTTATTTCTCTCTATCTCTCTTTCTAGTTCTATCACCCTCTCTCTCTCTCTATTTCTGATAAATACATGAACAATACGGCTTGTTGATATAAAATATTGAATCAGCTCTATAAAATTGTTGCTGTCGAAAAAAGCAAAGTCTGATACTTTGATTTAGCAGAAACAAATTGTACCAAAACTACCAATGTGTTGAACTGTTGCATTTCAGAATTTCATGGATTTCCCCTGATTTCCAGAGTATAATCCCTGAAAATGTAAAAGAAGGGGTTCGATCAAAAGTATGTAACTTCAGCTCACTCTGTGGCTAAATAGTCAGCCCGTTCTATTCCAACTTTAGCAATTTCTGACTGTCAGTCTATTCGTCTCTCACATCCCTTTATCGCAGAAATGGTACTTGTATTTATTTATGGTCGGTATAACAACCAAAACTACAAAGATATAAGGCAGGTGGTGAAATAAAGAAAGAAAGTTTCACTTTTGGCAATTGCAATACTACGTCATAATTATTTTTAGAACAGTGTTGCAGCACTTTCCAAGTGCCAAGTAGGTACATTAATTTTGAAGCAGTTTAGCCAATTTGCTGTGTTTTTACTTGGCCGACGCACATAGGGTTATTTTGGCATTATAGCCGAACAATTTTTTTTTTTAATTTTTATTGGCCCTCAAAAGTTATTTAGTAAGCCTAAATGAATTAACCTTGACAGAAAAATATATTATGGCCTTAGGCTGTAAAGACTTGAAATTAAAAAATAGGACCAAGAGAAAAAAGTTCCCCTTAGAAGAACTAATCCTACCTGTGAAAAATTAAATTTTGTTTTAAATTTTCTCACACTTTCGTTTAGCAAATGCAACTTTTGAGGTCAGCGAATATTTAAAAACCTAAGACCCGCCTTCTTTTGTAGGCGGTAACATAAAATATTTTTTTTTTAAATAATGTAAATATTAAAAGTAATGAATTACGTACGCCTTAATACCATAAAAATATAATTTTTAAGTTTTTATGGGCAGTGGGAGGTATCCCTCCAATCCCACCCCTGAAAGATGAAAACGTGAAATTTCTTTAAAAATTTTATTTTTGGCAACTTCCAAAAATATTAATTTTTAAGCTTTTATGTGGAAGAAGATGAGTCTTCCCAATTCCTAACCAATTCCCACCACCCAAGAATATTAATAAAAATACATTTTCGTAATTTATTTCTTGTATCCGCACCTTTGTCAGCGTTATAACAATATTTTGTTGGATTAGCTTCGAAGGAGCCAAATTACATTGTGCAACTTATGTCGCTGAAATTTATCTCTTTTCTTCTTTATATTTTTTTTTTGTTTTTTGTATTTACCTATATGGAGCAAATTTTATTGCAGCAATTTATGTTTTTGTTTATATTTTAAACTTCATAATTATAACTAAGAATTAGTGTACAAAACGAATTTCAAGAGTAAATAAATATGTGTGCTCCGCCCCTTTTAATTGTTCTCTACCCTCACTCCATCTAAGTAAGAATTGCAGCGTCAACACATGCACAATATATAAAGCGAGAAAGTAATACACCCCAAAATTTAAGACTCTTACTTGTATAGCGCTTCAGATATGGTTTATGTATTTACTTTTTGTAAAAGTACCCATCCCTGGGTAATTAGTCAGAAACATAAGCTTTATATAAATTCTAAATTTATTTAAAATTCTTAAATTATTGTAGAATTCTGTTCAAAGTTGCTGCCAAGTCTGCAGTAACATTGAATCGGGTACTTTCACTACTTTTTCTCTACGAAGAAAGATCATATATCTTGACCAAGATATTTAGGTGACAAGATGAGCAAAAATAAAAAAAAGTGAAATTCGTAAAAAATGGCGCAAAAACGCGCAACGTTTTTTTTTTCTACAGTATAAAAGTAGAGATCCAAAATATTATAGTGATATATAACATTTTTAGGATCGCGATATAGATCACTCTCAAAAACTTATTCACTTTATTTTTGACAAAAAAGTAAAAACAAAAATATTTTTTTTTAATTTCGATCGACATTTTTTATCATAAAAATTTAAAATAATTTTTTATAAATTAGTATCACTAGCTGTTAATATTGTCTTTCACAGAAAAAAAAACGATTTAAAATCTTTATTCGTTTAGCTACAAAAAAAAATATTGCAAACCTCTCAAAATCGTAAAAAGTCAATAAAAACGCAATTTCCTCAACTTTCCTGATTTTAACAGTATCACAAAACGACAAGTTTCGAACAAAAGCCTTAAAAATTCACTACTTAATGCAGAATACTGTTTGTCGATCTGCGTACTTAAATTTTTACATTTCTTAAATTTAAATTTTGGCCTAATGTCCGGCTAGATTGGCAAAATACCCCTCTGTGCGACGGTTTAGTGCTATAGAGTAATAACACCGGCGAAGGAGGGCGCTTATATATACGAGTATACTGGTATACTGATAAAAACAAATATGTTTTAAAAAATTCGATAAGGGAATGGGATTAGAACCCGGGCGACTCACGCCAACATGAATGGTTAGTAGTCGCCGTGCTTGCTACTTAAGCTGCAGCACCCAAAGTCTATGGCCTTATTTTTATTTTATTTTATTATTTTTAGTTTTTGTCAGCGCAAAAACCACACCTTTCCTAGACATCCAAATTGAATGATATGGTTGTGAACCTCACGTAGTTTTAGAAGGTCTGCTCTGCATACCATACAGCTCATATTTCCATGGATGTTCTAAGCATTTACCCGTCCCCATTTAATAACCTTTTTTAACCAGTAATCATTAAAGAGGATCTTTAGATTATTTAGGCTCAATAAGTAAAATTTATTTCTGATGGCTTGTTCTATAAAATTAATAGCTCGTGTAAGAAATTAACTTTTTCACCTGCCTTCTAAATTCTTGCTTATAAGTTTTGTTCGATAGATTTTTAAAACAAACCCATTAAATAAATAAATATTAAATTCCATTTTTTTGTTGTTGTTTAAATTTGCCTTCGTTAAAAGTCATATTCTATGAAAAAGTAGTGTGGCATTTTATAAGAATCTAAATGTTTAATAAAATTAAATAGAAACAATTGATTTAAACATGTTTTGCCCGTCAAATATGTTTATTGGAATAAAATGACTCAGTTATTATGTATGTGTATCAACTTAAATGGTTTTACCATAAGTTAATAGTTTAAATAGTTTGTTAAAAAAAAAACTAGAAACTCTTGAATCAACATTGAATCAATAAGGGTATTCACTACAGAGTGCCAATGACGCTTTTCGTTTAATAAACTATAAACTTGGTGGATAAGTTATTCCTCTATTACCTAATAAAGTGTCTATCGTTTTAAGTTTTCTATGTTATTTGGTACAAAGTTGGACGTTTTTGTAAAATTCTAACTTTTGTTTTGTGATAGAAGAAATTTTTTACAAAAAGCGATTATTATGGGAAATTATTTATTTTACGAAAGAAATTTAAATTTTCGTGAAAAAAATACTTTTTTGTTTAATAAAAACCGCTCGGATGGTATGTTTTGAATGAAGTATGATTTCAAAATACTTTTTGTACAAAAGGTCTGTAATCAAAGAAATAACTGCCCTGTTGGAAATTGTTGACCATTGTTTCCATTATAACACGACTTGTCTAATTATAATTAGTACAGGACGATATGAATCATGACACGTGAAGAGAAGACACATTACGTAAGTGATTAAATACTATAGTAGCTGCCACTGAACCCGAATGTTACAGATAGGTCAAGGTCCATCACAGAGTATCCTAAGTATTAAATGAACCGCTCCTGCCATGCCAAAGTCACAGGTCCCTTTGTTAGATCTCAAAAATGCCCTTACACTTAAGAACTTGCCACGCAACAAGTCACGTGTTAGTTTTCTTTTCCAGCGTTCTCAATATTTTTCTAAGACTTAAAAATTTTATTAGAAACGCAATTTTAGTTATAATAATAGGTTTTTGTTAGAAGGAAAACCTGTGTGAAAAAAACCTAATTTATAAATAACCAGCTGTGTCCATACACGTTGTGTGCGTCCTGCAAATATTTTGTTCGATTAATCTTTGAAAGTAATCCACACCAAATTTTAAGTCCATTACGTATTTACTTTGTTTAAAGGTACCCATCCCTGGATAAAATTCTAAAATTTTTATAAAATTCTTTTGTATGAAAAATTTGTTCTAAAATAAATTTCAAATATATTTTATTTTCTATAAGTATGGGGGTAAAATTTTAAAACTGGAGACGGGAAATGAGTGAGAACAGCGCCATCTGTTGCATTTATATTTCTGTCATCAATGCACAGACATCAAAAAAATTAAATTATAAATAGAGATCGATTTAATGACAAGTCGCCTTCAATATAAACATGTAAATATACATATTTAATATTCAATAAAATATTTTGGTTAAATTTTGTTTTTAAAAGAAGGAAAACTCAGGAAATTACTCCATACTAATCAATTCGTTAGCTTTTTTTCAAGGGGATAGCCTAGATAAGGCCTACCTGTCTTCTAGTTTCACTTTTTATAACAATTCTGTAGTTGATAGTTATATTTATTTTTCTAGTGATGAAATTCATCTGTTGTTAAGTAGGATATTCAATTTGAGGCTGATAACCAATTTATTAATTACTTTACTTCACCGACACTTTACTGCTGTTGATAGGTACCGACGAAAGAGGGGGTTGTTGTACAATGTTGTGTATCTATTAGAAAAATTTGTTTATACTGATAATTGGCAACGGCTGGGATACAAACATAAGGCACACCCTTAGAAGCCAATGTACTAACCAAGATGTAGCATATGAGTGATAACACACTGTGTAATTTTTTAAGTCATGGCAAAATAACCATATACGAACACCACTACGTGATAAAAGACCAAAAAAAAAAGACCCCTGTCTCCCAGTTTTGCCCAAAGTCCTCCAGGTTATTTTTTATGGGCCCTCAAAGATGTGGGGCCTCGATGTCATTTTTGCAAAAAATTATCATTTACTCAAGCTCATATTTTGCAAACCGTTTGAAATTATACTCTCTGAGGCAAAGTTGTAGCTATTGTCATAAAGAACAAAAATTGTGAACATATAAAATCATAAAAACTTCATCTTCAAGGTCAAAATCGCAAAAAACTTTAAAAAATTCAATTTTTTTACCTTTTTTCCCCTGTTCAGGTCCATAGGTAGCAAACCGTTCAAAACTCAAGGAAACAATCCAGTACAAAAATGAACCTAAGATCTCAATAAACAACTTTCTAGAACATATGAACTTCCAAGGAATAATTCTTAACACCGTTTAGGTAGCGCTTAGGTAGCCGCAAAAGTGAAAAATTTTTGCGGCTACCGTGTTGCACTGTGTAATTAAATGCCATATGGGTTTTGTCATAATGATGATGAATTTATGTCAATGCGACTATATTACATAAAAATGCTTATCAAAACGAAATTCTATACATATAATAAAATAGTAACTAATTTGCTGTCTTTTTACGTGATGCGAAAACAAATAATCAAAGACAATTATTTGTTTTTGCATCACGTAAAAACTATTGGATGGAATTCAACAATATTTTGTTAGAGGGTGCTTTAGTGTCCTGATTCCAATATAGGATACTTTTTTCCGCAAAAATATATTTTTTCCAAGAGAAAGTGGAGGAAAAGCAGTAAAACTACGCCATTTTTTTACCAATTTAAAAGTACTGCATACTTTCAGGCATCTTTTATATTTGAAAGCACTATATTTTATATAAACTGTTCTCACTCATTTCCTGTCTGTCTTCTACAAAGCTTTACAATAATTTTTAAAGTTTTAGAATTTTATATAATTTTTAGCATTTTATCCAGGGATGTGTAATTTTATATAAAGTAAATACGTGTCTTAAGTGTCTTAAAATTTGGTGTGGATTACTTTTAAAGCAAAATAGAACAAAATATTGTCAGGACGCACACAACATGTGTGGGCACAGCTAGTACCAAATAAATTGCGATAATTTTGATGGTATTGAGCAAGAAGTCAATGAGCACAGCTAGTTATAAATAAAACAATCAAATTTAAATATTATTTTACTTTTTATTTATTAAACATAACAATAGAATTACAAATTATATTCTAACTTAAATTATCGAACATAGTAAAAATGACCTAAACTCAGTGAAGTGTAACACCTAGAGTCTCAATTCATCGGCTAACACACTGCCTACTAGACTACCCAAAGAAAATTTAAATTAAAGTGCTACTGGAAAAAGGGTGAAACACTTTATACCTGGCATCAGTTTAATGACAAAAGGATTTTGTCATATTTCGTGTGTCATCTATATTATAACTGCAGTGCCGTCAACTCGATGCTATATTAAATTATAATAAAAAGGTATACATCTTTTAAATATTATTAATATAGTGTCGAGTTTATGATATTGTATTTATAACGTAGATGACAAAACCATTTTGTTATATTGATGTCAATTTTCATCTTTTTGATGACTTTTGTCAGAAAGTTGATATAATAATTTAATACTACTCAACATCTACCCAAAGGGTTACCGTGCGTAGGGTCTGTGTGTTTTAAGTTTCACTATTGTATGATACACAGAAAAAAAATTTCACGAATTTTTAATTATTTTCAGATAAAAATTTAATTAAACTTGTAATTTTGTAAAATTGTATAAAGAGAAAGAAAGTTATGAGGGTGTAAAACAGAGCAAATAGGTTCGTGTATTATACACATTGAAAGCATAGGTCCGAACTTGGACTGGCCATGCTAAAGGGTATAAGTATATCAATTTTATTTTCGGAGTTATAAGGAAAAAAAAATGTTTTTTTTATTTGCAAAACTCAAGTGTCTTCAGGTACTTAATCTATGCAAATAATAAAATAGTAATTCATTGCCGTCGGCCTAACTGCTTTTCTGTTGCGTTCGCATCACGTAAAAACTACAACATGGATTTAAAAAAAAATTAGTGAGGAGGTACCTTAGTATCTTGATTCCAATAAGGAATACATTTTTTCCGCAAAAATATCTTATTTTAGTATTAAAGTAAATACATAAACCAAAACTGAAGCACTAACCATTAACAGATGGCGCTGTTTTATAAAGTAAATACATAACCATAACTGAAGCATAGTTTAAGGCGGCACTAAAAACGAAAGGGTTTTTGGTATGGATTGCTTTCAAAGCAAAATCGAACAAAATATTGCAAGAACGCTTACAAAGTGGCGGGCACAGCTATTTGTGAATACAGTTTAGATTTAAGCATCGAAATAGAAAACGGAAGAAATTTAAATTGTGAGAGAGTTAGCGAAAGATAGCGGCATTATCCCTATAATTTAGTCTAACTTCCCTCAACTTTGGTAATAAATAGAGCTTATTTTGCTTGCAGATGTTCTAGCTATGACCCACGAGAATTATTATTATTTTTTCATTTACGCAATGGATTACTATACGTATGACAAACCGGTAGACAAACGCTTGCAGATAAACCTTAATAAAATTACATAAATCATAAAGTATACTTTATAACCTAAACCAATAAAAGTAAATTTTTTATACAAATTTTAATAATATTTTGACAATTATTATATTGCTGTTGTTATAACAATTGACGCCAAACGTGTTTCAAGTAAATGGTTAAAATTCAATCCAGTTTTTCAAAAAAAAAAAAAAAAAAAATATTAAAAATAAATAAATAAAAAACGAGTTGCAGCAACTATTAACTTTATTGTTTTTTGGTCGAATAACAATTAAGTGGGCAGTTTTTGTTAATGTTAAGGTAACAATAACACCTTTATTTGTTTAAAACATACACATTGATCATTAATTCACATTAATGATTGGCACATACTCTTTCTTAGTCAGCAACATTTGAATGGACTTGAAATACAAACAAGACAAAATTTAAATCACTTAATAGGAATGCTGCAAGTAGCATGCCATGGAAACAATGTCGGAGTAAATAGTGACAAATCTATGTATATCTATACGTATAATAAAATAATAACTCATTTCCCACTGTCTGTCTGCTCTTCATTTGTGTTCGCATCACGTAAAAACTAATGGATGGATTTTAACAAAATTTTGTGAGAAGATACTATAGCATACTGATTCTAATATAGGATACCTTTTTTTCGCAAAAATATCTCATTTCCAAGAGAAAGTAGAGAAAAAGCAGTGAAAAAGCAATTTTCGATTTAAAGGTACTGAAATTTTCGGTTTAAAACTGGGATATTTTCAACACTGTTATATATTCAACACACCTTTTGATTTTTGAAAGTGGGATATTTTAAAAACTATTGCGCAACATTAGGCGCAAATTGAATAAAATTTGTATTTTTAGTTTGTGGAATTACAGCGTTATTTAAATATGTATGCATTTGAAACACCTATTGTAGAGGTTTACAATAATTTTTAGAATTTTATATAATTTTTAGAATTTTATCCAGGGATGGGTACCTTTATAAAAGTAACTATATAAACCATAACTGAAGCACTATAAAAGTAAGAGTCTTACAATTGGTGTGGAATACTTTCAAAGCAAAATCGAGCAAAATATTGTCAGGACGCCCACTACGAGGCGGGCACAGCTATTCATTAATATAAGATAAAATTTAAAATACATTAGGTAGTTTAAATCAGTCTAAGGAGAAGCCTTACATTAAGAAACTTTAAGTTTAACTGCCATTTTTATAAAAAACATTTTAAGTTTAATAAAAGTTCGTACATATAAAAATTGTTACCACAAACATAATTTTACAAACGATTTATAAATTATTATATTATCAGTCCTTAACAATTCCAAATATGTTATCAATAATATTCGATCCTTAACTGAAGTTCATTAAAAGCAAACAGCAAATTAAAAATATTATGCAGAAAAACATGCCGGACCATTAACAGCAATTTTAATTAAGGATTAAATAGCATTTAAATTCTCTTTTCCCCTTTTTATAGAAACAGGTTTTATAACCCATTTGAAAAGATAAATAATTGAATACAAATGAAATTATTAAATCACACCATTTCCAAGAGAATCTGAGCAAAAATGTTGGTAAATGCTGGAGTAGTTGATTTAAATAACAGTAGTATTTCCAGTATTTAATAAAATGAACTAAACTTACTCTTTCATAGCTTTATTAGAAATAATATTTCCATGATTTTTAAAAAAAAGATAATTTCAGCTGAAATCTTCTTTAATAAGCTTAAAGAATATAATATCGCTAACTTTATTTTATTAATGAAAAATTGTGAAGGATTTTTATACTCAATGTTATTTGACTTAAAATAAACGATTAAGAGAAGAGTTTACTTAAAATTGTATATCATTTGTTCATGCTTAGGTTAGGTTAGGTGGGCTCGTTCCACCATCTGGTTTGCGCAGCCCCCAGTAGTTCCTGCTGGAAATTATCTTTACAGCAATTTAGCGGAACGCCAACTAGTTGATCTATCTCCTGGTCCCTAAGGTAGGTTCAATATCTAGCCAGTTCGTCCGCAGTTTCATTTCCGGGCACTCCCGCATGCCCCGGCACCCAAAAGAGTTCCAGGTTGGAATGTCTCGCCATCTCATCTAGAGATGTCCGGCATTCACGAACCAAACTGGACGTTGTATAAACACCCGATAAGGAGTGTATCGCAGCTTTGCTATCGGTACGGAACTAGATATCTTTACTATATACCCTATGATACCTTAGCCAGTTTGCCGCTCTTTTTATGGCAGAAATTTCAGCCTGAACAGTGCTGCATTGGCTTTGCATTGGCTTCTTGATGACGATCATATGTCATGTTCATGCTTAAAGTCCATTTATCACCGTTGTTCCATTTACCTTTTTCTAAGACTATGGTGTAATCATTTCTAATAGAATTCAGCAAATATTCCACATTATATGCAGCCATCTATCTACATGCGGCTTATGAAAAACAAAATGAATACAAAATAAATACAGAAAAAATAATCATATTGAACCATTATCCTTTATTAATGTTAATTGAATTTTAAATATGAAATAAATGCGAATTGCAAACAAAAACACAGATACAGATACAGACGTTTCCAATCGAATGAAATTTTATTATTTTGCATAAAAACGTACTTTAGATGAAACAAAAGCAAGGGAATAAAAACAACCAATCAATAGAAATATTTTATTTAAATTGTAGAATCATTTAACTGATGAGAGTAATAGAATAGAACAGCGCAAAGGAGTAAGTGATTGTGTAAGGAATTTATAAAGGGACGTAATACTTTGGTGGAAATTTAAAACGGAAATGGTTTGATTATAAATTTTAAAAATCAATATACATATACGTATGTATGTATGTATGTATGTATGTATGTATGTATGTATGTATGTATGTATGTATGTATGTATGTATGTATGTATGTATGTATGTATGTATGTAAATATGTATGTGTGTATGTATGTATGTATGTATGTATGTATGTATGTATGTATGTATGTATGTATGTATGTATGTATGTATGTATGTATGTTTTTTTTATCGAGGTAAAAATCATCGAAAGACACTGGCTTGCGAACCTATTACTGTTGCCAGGAGTGCGAGACTTTAACACACTAAAAAACCTCTTTCACTAAACCAATTTCCCTGTGGTACTATCGCAAAGTATTTCTTTACAGGATGGGGAAGGGCAGAAACCTCTACGATACTTCTATTTTTCTTCGAATTTTTTTTTTCATTGCGGAGCAACTATTACCCATTTCACATGGTGACACACATGTACCCAATTAATTAGATTCAATTCAGTTCTGTTTTTGGCGTTGATAAGTGCGGACGCGATTTTTTTTAAGTTCGCATTAACAAAAAACAAAACATACATTGTGTGAACAATTTAAAACAAATACAAAAAACAAACCTGTTATAATACAACAACAAAGTTGTTTGTAAAATATTTTTTTCCTTTTTTTTCCCCTTTTCTTTATTTTGTACAACGGCATATTGAATTGCTACTTTTAAAATAAAATAAAAACAATAAAGGCTAATGAGCCTGTTTAATTTAAGCAACAAAAATGTTGACAATGCTGAATTAAATAAAAACAAAAAAACTGAAAATAATTTGTGTATTAATGCTACGCCAGTAATACGTGCCCAATCTTGTTCTTCACTTTTACTAAGCGATGACAATAAAATAAATACAAACAAATCGCCTTCTGAACACAGTGTTGCCAAAGATAATATGGATAGTATAGAAAAACCCAAGACGCAAGTGGGAATGGACAGATACATAACTGTATTGAAAAGAGGTCGAAGCCCTAAATCTTCGCAGATTGCACCAATGGCTAAAGTACAAAAAGACAAGGACTCTACCGGAATAAATTCCCATAATCGTTTTGCTATTTTAGATAGCGAAACAAGCGAAAAAAAAACGGCACCCAGGTCGTTCAAACCACCTCCAATTTATTTAAGGGAGAAAAACTCCAGCGACTTAATAAAGAAGTTAATTTCAATTATTGGTGAGAACACATTTTATGTAATTCCCATCAAGCGTGGCAACATTGATGAAACAAAAATACAATTTATTGATGAAAACAGTTATCGTAAAGTAGTAAAAGAGTTTGAAAGCTGCAAAAAGAACTTTTATACATATCAGCTGAAGAATAGTAAAGGTCTACAGGTAGTTACAAAAGGTGTAGACTCATATGTTGATCCAGTCGAAATTAGAGATGGCCTCCAAAAAGATTGATTTAAGGTAAAAAGTGTAGACAACCTCAGAAATCGAGAACGTGTCCCCCAACCACTATTTCGCGTTGAACTGGAACCTGGAGATATCAGATTGAAGAAGAACGAAATTCACCCCATTTACAATCTAAAATATCTGTTACACCGTAAAATAACTGTAGAGGAGCCACATAAGCGTCCAGGACCTGTCCAGTGTCTAAATTGTCAAGAATATGGTCATACTAGGGCTTACTGTAAGTTGCCTCCGGTTTGCGTTGTATGTGGCGAGCTACATTGTTATATATTTCATGTTTATAACGATGCAGGTAAGATCGGCCATGGTTAAACCCACAGAGGTGAGCCAATATCGCACAATTTGTATACTAGCATTGGTTACAACTTCCGCTTCTTGTAGCTCCTTTGCCACACACACCAAAGAAATTTCCGGCAATTTAAGCCTTAAAACTCCATCATGCATAACGTTCCACAACAACGGTCCAAGAACCTTGGGGGACGCCTTTTGTTACTCTGTACTGTTTTGCTCCTTTATCATTATAGTATATCAGGATTCTGTTTCAGATTTCTGTTTCACAACGACATCCCAATTCGCAGTATTAAAAGCATTTTTTACATCTAGAGTAACTACAACACAGTACTCCTTTGCACCATGTCGCCAACACTTTCCTCAATTGCCCTTGATGCAGTTTTCACAACGACGGTGATAGCATCGATAGTTAACTTAGCTTCTCTAAAACCAAATTGGTTATTTGATAAACCTCCAGTCGTTTCAATACTAGACCTTAACCTCTTGCAAATGATGCCTTCGAGCATTTTCCCGCTTGTGTCTACCATACTGAGCGGCCGATAGGAAGATGGATCATCTAGGGGTTTTCCATGCTTTGGTAACAAAACCAGTTTCTTATTAATAAAATTTTCTGTCTTTTCCAAATTGTTGGAAATATCTCTTGTCTCAAACATGAATTTATCAGGATTATAAATTGGTCCGGACAGCATTTAAAGGCTTCTTTTAAGACATGGTTTGAAATACAATTTAATCCTGAAGCTTTTTTATCCTTAAATTACACTCAATCTCATCTTTTGGCACAGGAGGATGGCTATATACATATCTCGCCACGAACCCTTTGGTCCTAAGAAGTTGGACTTCCAGGAGGAAACAGGTGTTTTACAATCCCGTTTATGGCTGCCTCTTCTGTAGGTTTGATTCAAACATTTGAGAGTCTTAACCAGTTTGTAAGCAAGACCATTCTGAAGATTATTCTGAAGACCATCACAGACTTCAAGGAATCATTACTAACTTGAGCAATTTTTTCTTAGTTCTAAGTATTTGACGATGACTGTCATTTTCCAGTCTACCTCTTGATCTAGTAAATTTTCGCCTGGATTGTACACATTCAGAACGCAATTTGGCTATCTCTTCATTCCACCAATAGACTGGTTACCTATTAGGATTTCTTTTCCTTCTCACCATCGATGCATCGCATGCTTGTGACATATTTTCCACAAGTTTTTCTGCCCTATTTTCGGGTGATCCATCTAAATGTAAATTATGAATTGAGGTTCGGAATACATATTTATCTATTGTGTCAACTTTCCATCCTGCTAACTGTGAAGTCCCTCTATTTACACGTGCTGACGGTTGCTCTAGTGCTTAGTCTATAATTATAGCATTATGATCACTGTGTGTATATTAAACGTGAGCGCAAGAAGTTAAAAAGTGTACAGTATTGCATGTTTTTGAAACGCAAATATTGATTGTATGTGTAGTGGAATATTACTAAACAGTAAATACAGCAAACAAGAGAGCACTTGATTTGACCGGACAGTTTTATCAAGTGTGCAATAAATATGCTGAGCATTTCATATTGTTCACTAGTTCATTTTACTTAAATTTTCTTGAGAGTAAAATCTCTGATTTTTGAGAAAAAAAATTAAATTAGATTTTTTCATTCATCAATAAAAGTTAAAAAAATTCAAGCTACCACCGTTTTATATTTTCAACCACACAACGCGCAAATTAATATAAAATAACTAATTATATGAATTTTATTTGAACTATTTTTGAATTAATAAATTAATTATTTAGGCTCAAGTTCTTAATTATAAAGCAAAAATTTTTCTTTATTTTAATTCTCTTTATATATTTTCTTATATTTGAAAATTGCATACATCTGTCTTGCTATTAGCTATCCTTTGGTTAGCAATTAACAACAATTAGATATTTTTTATTTTACAAATGTATATTTTGATTATTAACACAATAGTGTTGAAGTTAACAATGTCAAAGCCGTGCCCACTCTGTGAAATTATATGAATTTTATTTGAACTATTTTTGCATTAATAAATTAATTATTTAAATATAATTATAAAGAGAATTAAAATAAAGAAAAATGTTTAGAGTTTACAAGTGTAAAAACGATTTCAAAAAGCTCTATCTCCCATGAAATAAATGTAAAATTAAAATTTCTCAGATTCTATTTCTTTGATAAGTTTGTTTAAATAGAAAATTAATAACAATTGAAACTGCCAGGTAGATTGTTACATAGAGTACTGATGACGGACGTAGCTGTCTAGAAAATGCATTCTGGTTTGCTGGTATCTAATTTTTCTTTATCTCTTTATAATTAAGAACTTAAGCCTAAATAATTAATTTATTAATAAAATAACTAAAATACAAAGTACAAACCTTTGCTTTTAATATCATACATTTACATGCATGTTGTCTGCTATAACAGTATTTCATATCAAGAGACACTATTGAAACAATATATTCACTACTGAAATTATATTTCAAACAACAACAAATATTGCATTGGTTGGAAGAAGAGCAAATGCTATTGTATGTTTTTATTTAAGAGCACAACAATATTTGTATACACATGAAATCAAGTCCAAGAAAAAAGAGACCAATTCATTATTGAACATTATGAAGTTAGTCTAACAAGACGTTTTATACTCACGTTTAGTGTGTACTGACCAGATACACACCAGGTTACACGCCCTACAATACTGTTACTAGCAAAAGCTATGTCAATAACCTATGCCAAAGCACCTCTGATGAAGGTTTGTTCATTTCCTACATTTAGCAAAACCACACCAAGCACCGAAAATGCTTCAAGAAGTGTCCGACCTCGTTCATTTGTACTAGGACAGCCCCAATCAGTAGCCCAAGCATTGAAATCTCTATGTATGTATATATGTATGTATGTATGTATGTATGTATGTATGTATGTATGTATGTATGTATGTATGTATGTATGTATGTATGTATGTATGTATGTATGTATGTATGTTTTTTTTTGCTGCCGCTGCCATGCACAATTCACCATAGTCAAAAAAAGGCAAAAAATCTTACATCCAGAGCTTGAAACGAAAGTTTGTAGCACATACGCCAGTAGCATGGGATACAGGGACAAAGCGTCACATTTAGAGGAAATTTACGATCATAAAATATCTGCAGCAAAGATATCAAGTATTACCGACAAATTACTGCCTGTAATCAATGAATGGCGCAGTCGTCCAATGGAATCAGTATAGCCAATAGTGTTCATGGATGGCATGTTTTTTAAGGTCAAAGAGGATGGACATTGTATATTGGGCATAGACCAAAATGGCACTATCTCAGCTCTCTCGTTCTGTTGAGCAGAGGGATGATAAAAAAACACAATTTTCTGATTTACGGCATAGAGCAAGACGCAGATATAGTTATGTTCCTCTATAGAGAAGAATACTATGTATTAAGAAAGCAGCCAAATTAAGGAAACAATAAGCATCGGGTATGGCAAGAGAAAATGGACCGTTGGTATTATACCTTATCTTCTATTATTTTCTTTCTTTATTCTCCTGGTTCGATCCAATTGTCTGAGGTCTTTGATTATATGACAACATGCACTGCTGATGGTATCCCATATTTGAATATCCTTAGTAACATTCCCGATAAAATCTTCATGTTCACTCCATCCAGCTCATCTTTGCCATTCAAACATTGTGTGAGCTGCATCTTCCACCGAGTTTTAACAGTTTGGACAGTACGGCGAAATTTCGTATCCGAAACTATGTAGGTATTCCTTGAACATACCGTATCCTGTTAAAAAACGGGGTTAGGTTATAGTTAAGGTTTCCAGTCTTTCTACAGAACCATGCAAGTATATGGGGTATCAAAAAGTGTATCCACCTCCCCTATGAGGATAAGTCTCACATTCTTTGCCATTCCACTATTGTTTTGTGCCTTTTTTCTCTATTTATGGAGGTTATACTTGTTATGTTTAGGTCTGTCCTTCTTTTATATAACCGGTGTATTTTATTCGCAAGTAGGTGAATTGGAATCATTCCGGCTACAACGCAAGCTGCTTCATCCGATACAGTCTTGAAATTACTTATGGCTCTAAGTGCACATAGTCTGTGTACTGACTATGTGCACTTATTTCTTCCTGTGTGCCTCGATGCTTAATGTCTGTGCCCGTATAGGGGCTGCATATAAAAAAGTTGACTTGGTGACTGTTGCTAGTAATTTCCTTTTTTCTCCTTTTGATCCACCTACATTTAGTAGAATCCTAGCGATACATCTTTTCATATTTAGTGCATTAGAACAACCGATCTCGATGTGTATTTTAAAATTCAATCTGTTGTCTATCATGACTCTTAAGTAGTGGATTGCTACCATAGAGCTTATTTGTTCGTCACTCACTTTAACCGTCAGGTATTTAAGTTTTTTCATAATGGTAACTAACACCGCTTCAGTTTTTTGTTCAGCAAGTTCGAGGTTTGAGTATTTAAACCACTTCTGAATCGTTGATATGGCCTTGTTTCTAACTCAGGGATATACTTGGCTACACCAACTATGACAATATATATTGTAAAAATATTTTCTTTTAATATTTAGTATTTTGTGCAGCCTTTTTTAAGTTTGTTTAATTTAAAAAGAAAATGGTCAAGCATGAGGCCAGTTTATTATTTATAAAAACAAATATTTTTATTTTTGCTTCCAATATTTCCATATCCGTCGGATAACGAAGAAAAATATAGAATTGCACACACATCGAAAAACACACTTAAACAATTATTTTCGAACAACAAGAGCAAACTGGACAAAATGGATAGAGCTAACATAATATATAAAATCAGCTATGAGAGAAATGACAATGAAATGTGCGAGCATGTATATGTCGGAACGAGCGGGAACAAATTAAAAACCAGAATTACAGGACATAGATCGGACATAAAAAATATTAATAAAATACCGACGCAAAAAAAAAGCGTTAATATCCCACTGTACAGAGAGAAAACACAAATCTAACTTAGAGAATATTGAAATATGTACTACAAAGAGAAAATAAATATAACAAACGGTACACACTGAAATGCTACTCTCGTAATCAAAATTCCTTAGAAAAAGAGATTTAATTTCAAAACAGACATAGAAAATTCTGCAATTAGCTATAGACTTATTATAAATAAGATAATTAAATAGTCTAATTAGTACAATGCATGGTTGCCAGATTTTGTTTTTCTCTCCTCTAAAAACAAATAAAAAATCCCCTAAAATCAAGCTTTAAAAAAATGCCCTAAAATAAGTTTTCTTGATTACATAAAAAAATCTTTTTCCGTTATATTCAAAAAATAAAATCCAAATTAATTAATAAAAAATCCCCTAAATTAATCCTAATTTTAATAAAAATACCCTAAAGCAAAAATTTTAGGTGTTTAAGTTTTCATTATATTAAAGTATGTATTATAAATATACATATGTATGTGTATATAAATATATCCAGTAGAAAAAAAGGAGTATGAGGGCCTTATGGAAAGCCTCTTTACTCCTTCTTTTGGAGGCACAAGGTCTTTTGTTTTTATTTTCTAATTTTAAGCACTTTTAATTTATTTTTAATTGAAGTATTAAAATTTTTTGGGATACGTACCGTCAACCTCCAGTTTGAGAAATCTAAAAATAGAAAATTATGTATTTGTCATACAAAATGAGTGCACATTCCTACTTCCCTACTAAGAGAAGCGAAGTAGGAATGTGTACTGGATCTTTTAGAAGAAAGAGACAAGGCCTTCTAAAAGGCCTTCTTTGTAAGGCACACAAATATGATGATCGTATCCGAAAGAAGGCCTAAGGATGCCTTAAAGATGGCCTGAAGTGAGAAATCCTCTTTAATTTTACCACTGCAATGTTTCTTTTGTTGTTGTAAGAGTTTTCTTAAAAATAGAGTTCGTTTGTTATGTACGAATTTTGTTGTTTTTTCATGACATACTACACGCATAACAAAAAAATTAGCTTTCTAATACGTTGTTTAAATAGTTTAGAAGAACCTATCAGAAAGCCGATTGTTACATATTTTTAATTTATTGGTTGCAAACAAATCGGAATAGATTAATTAAGCATCTGGTAAAACATAAAAAATCCCCCAAAAAACACCCTAAAATTTTTTTTAACCCCCAATTTTTTCCCCTAACGAATGTTAACCCGCAAATTCTCCTCTAAATGAAAAAAATCCCCTAAATCTAGAGGAAAATCCCCTAATCTGGTAACCGTGGTACAATGTTTTGAAAACTGTGTGACGTCCTTTTTCCATGTACATTTGTTACTCATTGTAAGTCTTTTGTTTATTGCAATATTTATATTGTTTATTGTTGTGGCTACAACTCTTGATTTTGTATGAAATGTATTTTTCTTTCTCTTATTTTTAGTCCTTGATAATGATATCCGACGGATATCGAAATATTGGAAGCAAAAATATTTGTTTTTATAAATAATAAACTGGCCTCAAGCTTGACCATTTTCTTTATAATTTTTAATTTAAACAATATTTTCTTTTATTAAAACAAAAATAAAGTTATGAAGATTGTTGAGTGATGTAAAGAAAGTGTGTCGTCCACTGAAAACAGTTCACGATTTATATTTCTAATGACATTCAAATTGATTTAGTCTGGAATTATTTTGAGGGCTGTACGCTAGCAAGTTACAAATACTGATACTGTTAGACAAATAATTGCATATACATATCTCTGCCTATCGCCTCCACAGCAGATAGATTCTTGAATGATGCATACGACGAGCATAATGCCAGTGAGTTTTTAACTAGCTGTGCCCGCCACTTCGTCAGCGTCCTTCAATAATTTGTTCGATTTTGCTTTGAAAGAAATCCACAGCAAAGACCCTTACGTTTTTAGTTTTTTTGTTTTAAGAGAAGTAACACTCAGGCAATTAATGCCAATATTAACTTCCTTTAGAAAGGGATAGTAGTAGATAAGACAGATGGTTAGTGCGATAGTAAAGCTTCGCAAGCGCTTCTGGTGTTCTTTAGGCGAATTAGTATGAAGCTGGCATAGACAATTAATAATTATTTTACTTCGCCGGCGATTTAGTGTTATGTGGTAATACCGGCGTTTTTAGTTCCGCCTTAAGATATGCTACGTATCAGTTTATGTATTTTTGTGCTTTATAATAATTCTTGCAAAAAAAAAGCCTACTACAAAACAAATATATGTGCATCAATTCTAAACTAAAAATTTAAAAGGAAGTAATCTGTAAGAAATAGCACTTAAATCAAATACTTCTGTACATTCAAATGTCTATCCATACCGACAAATTACGTCAGATATAAGGACACCCTTTATTTTTTTACAGTTATTATTACTGACACAGTAATAACGAGTAACGGTTCAAAAGATATGGCCATATAGCTTAAATAATATCACCTAGGGGACACCCTTTAATTTACAATTTTAAATTAAACACTTATTTTAAAGGACAGATTCTTTGTTAATTTCAAATGTCTGTCTAAAACGGTTCAAAAGTTTGGCCATATTCATCAATTTACATCAACTATAGAGACACCCTTTAAAATTTTAAATATTTATAAATGTTATTATACGGGACATAGTAGTGGAGATTCCGTCTAATTTTCAAGTGTTTGTCTATAACGGTTCAAAAGATAGGGCTAGATAGGTTAAATTATATCAATTATGGGGACTCCCTTTAGTTTCCAAATTTAAATTATATACTTGATGTTATGAAGGACTTAGATATACAGGTTCTTTGTAAATTTCAACCGTCTCTCTGTTACGGTTCAAAAGTTTGGCAATATACATCAAATTACATAAACTATTGGGACACCCTTTAACTTCTAATTATAAATATTTAATTTCTGATTATAAATATTGGACATTTTGTCCAATTTTCAAGTGATTGTCTACAATGGTTCAAATGGTTCATATATTTAAATTGACGTCACATATTGGGACACCCTTTAATTTTTAAGTTTATTTTTTATTAATTTCTGTTATTGGCAGCTATAGTGATATGCATTTTTTTAAAACACGTATGTTGTATGGGGACACCATTTAATTTTCAAAATTCTGAACTTCTTTTAAAATGGGACCAATCTGTAATTTTTAAAATCGGTTCAGAAATGACTGAGTTCTGCGGGCACAAACATAAAAAAGCAACATTCAGACGAATTGATAACCTCCTTCTTTTTTTGAAGTCGGTTAAAAAGTAAAGTATTCATATCAGGTTAGTTCAACTGCGTACTTTCACTGCCTTTTTTCCACTTTCTAAGATATTTTTGCAGAAAAAATGTATCCTACATTGAGACTAGGTACTTAGGTATCTCCTCACAAAATTTTGTTAAATTCCATCTAGTAGGTTTTACGTGATGCGAACGTAAAGAAAAGCAGACAGACAGACATACAGACGGAAATGAGTTACTTTTTTATTATATGTATGTATATATGTATAGATAAGTTGATCAATGTAATGTTTTTGATGATAGCTGCAATTCTAAGTTTCGTGAACGTAAAGCATTGCACTATACGCATATATTCGCAACCTATGGTCTCGTCATCGTCCTTAAGCTGTTCAACACACTGAAGCAAGACCATAAAGCTTATTTTCGTGCCTCAGTCAATCCACTTCCGATGTCGTGAGTTAGTTATAGTATTTAACTAAAGAAAGAAAAAAATTAAATTTGGTCTTAATTTGGAATTCAGCGGGGCTTATACAAGCGGCTAGGTGACTTGGATGACATTTGCCTACTGTCACACACGTTCAACGACATGTCTCAAAAATTAAGAGTCCTAGAGGCAGCTACTGCGAAAGCAGGTTTAAGATAAACTGAGAGAAGAAAAAATCAATGCGTGTGAACACTACCAACAGACGGCCCCTTCAGCTGAGCGGTATTATGGTTGAGGATATTGACAGCATCAGCTATCTTGGCAGTATTATTAACAACAATGGTGGATCTAGTGCTGATATCGAAAACCGCATCAATTGTGCCCGACGCACTGTGGTCAATATTTTGAGATAGCGGCCAAAACTCCTTTTGGTTTTTGTTCTCCGATTTTAAAGTTATTAGACTCATATGAAAGTAGACAGTAGTAAACCTCGGGAGCCAAAAAATTAGAACTCTATTTCAACTATTTCACTGAGAACAGGGTGGTCCAAAATGGGCTTTTTCAGAATTTAGTAAATTTATGATATTTTTAGTTAATTTTTAAAGTTTAAATGATCATAACTTTTTTGTTTTTCAAGATTTTTGGACAAAATAAATTTTGTGTTGTAATTTAACTTATTTCCTATTACTGGTAAAAAATTGAAGCTCTACTGTTTTCAGAACAATTTAAATATTTTTTTTTTTAAAAGGTCAAATTTCTCGGAAATTTCCTACTTCATAGAGCACAACTCCTGTGAGTCAAGCTGAGTCAAAACACAAATTTACTATTTTGTAGTCCTAACTCTCCCCTACATTCCTATATATACATGTCCATGCATCGGGACTGCACTTTTTGAGCTACAGCAATTTTTCTGACCCAAGGTAAGATATTCGGTACAAATGCACTTCATATTTTTTGAGAAGTTATTTGTATGTCAAAGTGGCTATTAGGCATATATTTTGATGAAATTTTGTACAAGAGTTCTTATTGACCCAAAAAATAATTCTGTTGAAATTAGGAGAAGTTGGCCCATATTTGGACCTAGCCCACATAGAAGGGTGTATCAAATTTTTGAGAAAAATGACAATAGAACTCTCAAATTATGTGGTATCTGGCAATTCATTTGGAAAAGGTAAAAAATGATTTTATTGCCATCTAATATTACACAACTTAAATACCTGAAAATTGCAAATAAATTTAAAACCAATGGAAATAACTGGTAAAACCAAGTACCTGTTGTATTATGTTTCAAAGAGGTAAAAAAGATCATGTTGAAACTTCGAACAATAGTATATTAATCCATGTATTCATTTTTTCTTCATTATTGTTTAAACAATGGCTAAATTCAGTTATAGTGTTCTATATGATTTATATTTTGAACGGAAAGATGAAAACGACATTATTTTACATATAATGAATAATCCATTCTTCAAAATATGCGACAAACAAGAAATTAAAATTCATAACTTAAAAATAAAAAACTTTTTAAATACTTTAAGAAAACAATCAATGTTCCAGAAACAAGAAATTGTTTTACTTACGCAACCAAGAATGGCTAAGAAATAAACTTATTTTTAAAAAGCCATCAGTAACTACCACGGAAACTGGAAAAGGTGGTCGACCAGCAAAGCCAATTGATAATTGTAGTGAAAGATCACGAAGACCCAAGCTTAAACATATCAATGAAGAAGTTTCTTGTAGCATCATAAAGGATTCATTTCTGCATCAAATTCAACCATCGAAAACTAAAAAGAGTAAAATTGCTATCATTGAAAAAATAGTGGAAGCAAGCCCCAGACGCACAAAAAGGATATTAGAAAGTATGCCGACACCAACTAAAGAAAATAAATTTACTCCAGAAGAAGCATTTGCACTATTTTTGGATTTGAAAATGACTAAAAACCAATATACAGAATTGCGGAAACGAACCAATGAAAAAAATTGTGGAATTTTTCCATCATATCGAGATATAGTTTCTGCCAAAAAAGATTGCTTACCTTCACCAACTGCTATTAGTGTAACTTCAAGTTCAGCAGAAATAAAATTGCAGGATCTTCTTGAACACACTGCAGAACGATTATTAAAGACATTTGATGCTGACTATTTAAAGAAGTTTAAAAATTGCAGCATGATTTTAATTTCTAAATGGGGATGTGATGGGTCCTCTGGCCAGAAACAATACAAACAATGTAATGCGGAAAATTCATCAGATGCCAATTTATTCATGATTTCTTTCGTTCCATTACGTATAATAAAAACTTATATTGGTTCAGAGTCGTCAACTAGTAGAGCTGCAGAGATAGATGTATGGAAGAATGAAATTCCCTCGTCAACAAAATTTTGTAGACCAATAAAGTTTGCTTACAAAAAAGAAACTAAAGATGTCATTACTGAAGAAGTTGGCAAAATAACAGATGAAATTAAAGAACTTCAACAAGTGATATTTGAATTTAATGACCAATGCATCGAAGTTAACTTTAAAATGTCACTTACAATGATCGATGGAAAAGTTGCACAAGCTTTAACCGAAACAAAGTCTTCGTCAAGCTGCACCATATGCCAAAAAACATCAAGTCAATTGAGCCAACCACCAACACAAGACGATAGTTTTAATGAAGCATATGAATTTGGAATGTCACCTCTTCATGCTAGAATTCGTTTTATAGAGCATATTCTTAAATTGGGATACGATTTGGAATTTGGCCCGTTAGGCGAAACAGTGAGAAACAGCAAAGAAAATTTGGAAAAAAGAAAGCAACAAAAAAGATATTCAAGAAAAATACCGTGAGATAGGCCTTATAATTGACGAGCCAAAGCAAGGAGAAATAAGTTCTAATGATGGAAGATTTTTTTCCGATCCAGAAACTGCAGCTTCTATAAATGGAGTAGATTATGATTTAATACGACGATTCCAAATCATATTAGAAGTTATAGCATGTAGCAAAAAGATAGATGCAAAAAAATTTGGTTAGTATGCTAAAGAGACAGCAACCCTTTATAACCAAAAATATTCTTGGAGACATATGCCAACCACAGTTCACAAAATTTTGTTCCATGGGGAACAAATAATTCAGCACAATATGCTTCCAATTGGAGATCTCTCAGAAGAAGCGCAAGAAAAAGGGAACAAAGAGTACAGATTCTTTCGCGATCACAATACAAGAAAAATTTCCAGATATTGTACTAATGAAGATCTTATTAATATTTTGTTGTGCACATCAGACCCATATATGTCCAGTATTCGACAAAAATGGAAATCAACCTCATTAGAGTTAGATGAAGAAGTTAAACAACTACTGCAAAATGAAAATCAAAGCTATTTGGAAGAAATTTTTACTAATATTGTTTAATTAATATTAGTTTAAAGATTATAATTTGTTTCTAATTTTAGTATAAATTTTTATTAATACATTTAAATAAAATATATGTGCACTTTAAATCAATAGTAAAAGTTTACTTAGAATTTTATCGATGTTGTGTTCTGTATATAATATATCCAAATGGTATTGATATTGTTGGGAATTTCAGTGTTATTTTTCAGTTTAATCCTCACAAGAATTAGCTTTCTTCCAAAAAAACCAACCTTTGGCCCCTGTGAATATTGAGACTAAATAAATGTCAGGGGCCAAATGTTGGCATTTTCTGACCAAAATTAAGTTTAGGAATAATAAATAAGTATTGGTTGTAAAATACGATTGCAGAAAATAAGAAATTATAAAAAAAATACCTATTTAAAATGTCAAAATATTCAACTTTTACATGAAAACTCAACAAAAAATTAAAATGCATTTTTAACTCCACATTACTTATGTTCCTATCAGTCGATTTTTACGTTTGACCACGCAAATTGAAGCTTAAAGTCCCTCCTATTGAACAAAACAAATTACTTAAAAAAATACCAATCCGGTCAAAAGTTATAGAGTTTTGACCGCTATCTCGCGAAATTGACCACTGTGCGACGGTCGTTTGGTCTTCTAAGTCCTTTATGGAAGGCTACCCATAAACGAAAATCAGCATATTTAACTCCAACGTGAAGACAACTCTATTGTATGGATTTGAGACTTGGAATGCAGCACTCCAGGTATTTGCCAACAGATACCTGAGGAGGATTTCGAAAATATTTTGGCCAAATGTTATATCCAATTGCGACCTGTGAACAACCACAAAGCATGCTCCCCTGCACATCGAAATACTGAGTGGATTTGGATAGGTCGCACACTGCGTAAACCCGAAGATGATCTAACACGGGCAACCATTGAGTGGAATCCGCAGGATAACATAAAAAGGGGAAGACCCGCGCACACGTGGAGAAGACAGTTGAATTCCGAAATATCACTCACAAGGAAGTCCTGGAACGAAATCAAACTATTAGTCTGTAACAGATCACAGTGGAATATATTTGTAATGGCCCTATGCTCCAACTTGGGATGACGGGAATAAATATATTAAAATAATAAAGTCACATTGGTATGTGTTTTTCTTAAACCCTACTATAATGCAATGTGGCACCTGAGGGCTATAAGGTTCAAATTTCAATTTTAAGTTCTACTAAAACGCTTCTGGATTCTAGTAGCTAATTTATAAACTACAGATTTTTTTCCGATTTTTGACCAAATCACCACTGTACATTGTTAGAAATTTAAAAAAAATATTGTTTGCTGATTTTCTATCGCTGTAAGTCAAATATATTTTTCTTCTTTGTTAGCCTTAATGTTATTGTGACAATAACAATAATTTTTATGAATTTTTAAAAATTAATAATTTCCTTGTCTCAACTTTTTTGGTCTTTACTACTTTCTTTCTTTTATTGCTGCCCTTTGTTTTGTGCTTGTTCGCTTATGGCAAACAATTGTTACGAAAATGTCATCAGCGGTACTTCAAATGAAATTATCGTTAAAAATAAAAGTTTTTATTACAAAAAGTAGATATAAAAATATAAATATGATTTATTAAATATTGTAAAAATAAAACTGCATAAAAACTTTTGCGTAGAGTCTTGCTTTTATGGTAAACAAAACATTTCATTACACGCTGTGTGGCAGCAGCAAAATATCATTAGACCAACTTTGCTTTTTAAGTACTTTTCAATTGGATTCTCTGTACTCAGTCGCTAACATTCTTTACTACTTGTACATGGTGTGCTTTTTATTTTTTTTTTTTCAACGAACAAAAAGGGCTTCTATCATTGTGTAATGCAAATCAAAAAAAAAAAAAAATATATAAAAAAAGATTTTATCGCATTTAAATTAATTTAATATTCAGAGCAAAATAGTATTTTTTCCCTACAAGGGGAAAAAGCCCGATTTTAAAAAACCTTTAAAAAGGAATGCTATCAAAATACACGCTAAGTCATTTTTGTTCAATAACGTTTAGTCGGTCATCATGAATCATGAAAATTCTTTCATATTCTTTCATAGAGCACTTCGTTCATTTTGCGCTCATCATAATCGTCATAATGAGCGAGCAATTCGTGCAATTTTTGAACGTTTTCGCACTAATTTTACTCTTCTTGATTCAAAACCATCAACAAGGGTGCTGCAGCTCATACTAAACGATGTACAGAAGGGTATTTTGCCAATCTAGGCCAAAAATTAAAATTAAGAAATATTAAAAATTTAAGTACGCAGATCGACAGACAACAAAATTCTGCATCCAATAGGGAATTTTCATGGCTTTTGCTCGAAATTTGTCGTTTCAGGAAAGTTGAGTAAATTGCATAAGTTGTTATTGACTTTATACGATTTTGAAAGGTTTGCAATATATTTTATAAAGATTTTCTATTCATTTTTTTTTTTGCGGAAGGCTATATTAACAGCTACTATACCAATTTTTAGAAAAATTTTATTTTATTTGTTATGATAAAAAATTTCTTTCGGAATTAAAAAAAAATATTTTTTTTTTTTAAAAAAGTGAAAAGGTTTTTGAGAGTAGGACCATCGCGATCCAAAAAATTTTGTATATCACTATAAAATTTACGATATCTACTTTTATGCTGTAAAAAAAGGTTTTGCGTTTTTGTGCCATTTTTTGCGATTTTTTTCTAAACTTTACCCTTTTTCTGTTTTTGCTCATCTTGCACGGGTAGATACGAATAAGAAACCTCTTTGTGAGTCATAAAATGTTTTTGATTTCTAAGTTGTTTTAAATAAATAAATAAATATTATTTTAAATAAAATTTATTGTTACTAATGTAAATTATTTATTTATTTATACATATAATAAAACTGTGATTTTCTGCCTGTCTGTCTGTTTGTGTTCGCATCAAGTAAAAACAACTAGATTAATTTTAATAAAATTTTGTGAAGAAGTACCTTAATATCGTGTTTCAAATATAGGATATTTTTTCCCGTAAAATTATCTCATTACCAAGAAAAACGGAGAGCAAGTAGTGAAAGTACGCATTTTCTCCAATTCCATTGTACTGCAAACTTGGCAACAACTTTTGTTTTTGTTAGCACTATTTACAGTACTCTACAATAATTTTCGAATTTTATACAAATTTCAGATTTTTTGGATTTTGAGGGATGGGTACTTTTATGTAAAGTAACTAGTTGTGCCCGCCACGTCGTGGACGTCCTGACAATATTTTGCTCGGTTTTTCTTTAAAGGTATTCCACACCAATTGAAAGACTAATTATATTAATTTATATAAAGGTACCCCTCCCTCGATAAAATTCTAAAAAATTCTGAAAAATTCTAAAAATCTAAAAATTATTGTAAACCTCTCTAAGTGGTGTTTAAAATATTTAAATAACAATGTAGTTCCACAAAGTAAAAATACAAATTTTAAATAACTGGTGCCATCTGTTGCGTATTAGTTTCTAAAATATCCCACTTTAAAAAAAGGAGTGTGGTGAAAAATTAGCCGTGTTAAAAAAAGCCGTGTTAAAAATATCACAGTTTTAAACCGAAAATTTCAGCATCTTTAAACCGGAAATTGCGTTTTTCACTGCTTTTTCACCACATTCTCTTGGAAATAAGATATTTTTGCGGAAAAAACTATCCTATATTGCGGTCAAGATACCAAAGTACCTCGTCACAAAATTTTGTTATAATCCATCCAATAGTTTTTACGTGATGCGAACACAAACAATGAAGGACAGCAAGACAGACAGATGGAAATGAGTTACTATTTTATTATATATATATAGATTACATAAACCATATCTGAAGCACTATAAAAGTAAGATTATTAAAGTGCATTACTTTTAAAGCAAAATAAGGACGCTGAGGAAGTGGCGGGCACAGATAGTTATGAATAAATTAATTATGCTCAGATAAATTAAATCGTATAAAGTAATAAATTTCAAAAATGACTTTTATTAATATTTTTCTCTTCAACATAAAATCTTAAAAATTAATATTTTTTGAAAATTAAGAAAAAAAGTTTTTAAATTCACATGGATGTTTCGTGAGGTGTGATTGGAGGGATACCTCCCCCTGCCCTTAAAAATTTTATTTCTGTGGTATTAAGGCGTATGTAATCCATTTATTTTAATACTTACATCATTTTTGCAAATAATATTTTATGCCTGTCACCGCCCACAAAAGGGGCGGGCTACAAATGGCATTTTAGAATATTCAGGGTCCAAGTTTAGCTTTTTGATCATTGTATAACTATGAAAGTTGCATTTGCCAAACAAAAGTATGGGAAAACTTGAAATGAATTAAATTTTTTAGAGGTAGGATTAGTTCTTCTAAGGGGAACTTTTTTGTCCTTGGTCCGATTTTTCTTATTTTATAGCTTTGAAAGCCTGTGACCATAAAAGATTTTTCTGCCTAGTTTCATTAATCTGGGGGCACTCGGTAAATTTTTAGAGCTAATATAATCTAAAAACAGATTAACGTCCGGCTAGATTGCCAAAATACCCATATGTGCGATGGTAACGCAGCCGTGGCAACATCAATTTTTCTGATATGCAATAATTTCATTTACAATAGTACATATCTCAGCGCCATCTTTAATCGGTATGCTAGCTTCAAATTAGTACGCCTAAAAACCAACAGATGCCCTGCAACACTGCTCTAAAAATAAATATAGCATGTAATTGCAGTGTTACCGAAAGTGAAGCATTACTATCTCCCTAACCTGATAATCTACTTTTTTCTCTTTCTAAAAGAAGTACATATCGTCGCGTTTCTTCTTAAACCACGTAAGCGACATTTTCTCCAAATTGACTTTTTTGGTTTTTATGGTAGAAAATAACATTTGCCACCAGACTACATTCTCATCTTAACAAGTTTGTATGAAAAATAAATAAATCCATTTTCAAAACCTCGTAAGCGCCATACAAATGACATTTGCATGCAAAATATAATGGTTTTTATATTTCAAGTTGGAAATGTTAAAGTCTCAACCACTAAGTCTTTTGTATTTAAGATTAAAAAAATCATGAAAGTTGCAGGCCAATTGGAACATTTTTTGTAAAGTTGAAAGTTTTTTTTTTTAATAAATACAAAATAAATGTTTATTTACACACAGAAATTGCAATTGCAATTTGCTGTTTGCGCCAAAACCACGTAAGCGAAAGATTTGGCTACAATTAAT